>JAPDFK010000192.1:0-88637 GCA_027569635.1 Lasiosphaeriaceae sp. G1095 | reverse complement strand
ACTGGACTCGGTAAAAGGGACAAAGAAAGAACTAGAGTGTGTGTATATCACGAAGACAAAAAGAAAAAAAAATATGTAACATTATATAAAACGGAGCTTAGTGTCATGTATATAAGAGGACGGTTTTGAAATTCGAATGTTCGAAAGTTGACCAAGGAGCGTGCGCTGGAAGGGGGAGGCGAGTTGGAGGAAAGGAGCCCCGTCACTCCGCTGTGGCCCGCTCGTTGGTGCGCTGCTGCGCTGCACCGTTGCTGGCTGTTGTGGGTGGGTGTGGGTGGTGGTTGCTGTGCTGTGCTGTGCAGTGCAGTGCAGGGCAGGTTGCGAAAGGGGACTTGGCTGAGACAGTCCAACTTTTTTCTTGCACAGACCAGCTGGAGATGGGCTGGTTGAGTGAGCAATCAGTTCCCGTTGGTTGCCCTGGGGTTTTCGTTTCGCTCGGGGATCAAATCTGGTGCGAGTTTTGAGAGTTTGGGATGGACGACGGTCGTCTGACGCCTCTTGCTGGCTCCAATAAAGGATTACACTCGCG
The DNA here is from genome assembly GCA_027569635.1 of Lasiosphaeriaceae sp. G1095. Lineage (NCBI taxonomy): Eukaryota > Fungi > Ascomycota > Sordariomycetes > Sordariales > Lasiosphaeriaceae > Lasiosphaeriaceae sp. G1095. The sequence goes on along the minus strand of JAPDFK010000192.1, from coordinate 88,108 downwards.
GGTAGCCCTAGGCCGCAATGTTTAAACTGGAACTGGATGAAGCGGGCGGGTGAGGCAAAGATCTTCCAAGCAACATTGGTCACTGTGGACTGTGGGGAGCAACCAGAAATTCAAAAAAGCCACAAAGCCCCAGGGCATTCTGGGGCGTCGGTCGGCAACTGGCAACAAATGCACTGTACATACAAACACGCAGCAGCCGAAAAACACGACCAGAGTTCCCAGACCGGTCGGATTGATCTCCTTTCGGCTAGCCAAGTCCAGGTCACGACTTCGCCTTCCCAGCTCAGGGCAGTTGCCAGTCGCCAGTCACAGAGAGAGCACCGCCAACGATCGCCCAATCGTTGAAACCCTTATCACAGCGTGTTGTGCCGCGATGGGGGGAACTTGGGAAGGAGCATACCACAGTGCGAAGTCTGCACAGCAAGGGCAAGCCTGGCTTTGGCTTGCTTCTTAAGGTAGGTACTTACCAAGGTAAAAGGTAGGTAATGCCTGGTCCGACGTTTCCCTCCCCTCCTCAGGGGCACTCCTTCCGAGTCCAGCGGCCGAGATGGTCCTCTCCCAGGCAGCGTGCCCTCTGAAAGGTACCTGAACCCGTGTGACGTTAGGGGGTTCGATCTAGCGTGGTTGGCCCGCCGTTCTTTGCCGCGGATCCCATGCTATATACAGTGCGTCTAACGCGCTGTTCGGCTTTTGTCTTACTCGTTCCCCCCCTCTTCCAAGTCATGGACTCTCAGCAGATTTGGCCTGGATTGGACGCCAAAGCCCTCCCGCACAGCGGAACAATTGTGTGAGTGGCCCACAAACCGCCCGATGACCACATTCTCTGGCCACCACTTCTTTTCTCTTTTCCTTTGAGCCCGCCCAAGCAACCAAGACTGGATGCTCCATTGCCCTATTCTGCCTTTCCGGGTTGCCTGCTGCCCTCCTCCCTGAAGCGGGCTAGTGCGCTGCCATTTGTGTTGCTGTGGGCCGTCGCTAGGATAATAAGTAGCCGTGGGTCTCTCAAGTCTCGTCTCGACGAGCGACGTGTTGAGTGCAAGCCAGACAAACCAAGCAAGTGCCCGCCCCAGGTCCAGAACTGGAGCAGGGCAGCCCGTTCTTGCATGCGGCAAACACGCGGGTTCACTTGCTCCCTTCCAATATGCTTCCATGCAACCGCGTCGATATTAATTACTCGATGCCAAGTAGAGTAAAACCGTACTGTACACTCTCTCCCCTTGCGTTGGCTGGCTGACTTGCAGCTTATCCTCAATTACCTTACGGTTCTCGGCTTTACTTACCACGATCACCCCTCGTCCCCTTTTGGCATTTGCATCATATCCTCCTCGACTGAGCAGCACAGCACACATCAAGGCAGCCAGCCAGCCAGGGCAGTGCTCATCCTCCTGTTTTTCTCTCTCCGAAAGGCTGGGGGCCCAGCCCTGGAACTAACATAAACAGCCCCCCCCCCCCCCCCAAGGCTGGCTGGCTGACCGAGTGAGAGTGTCTGACTGTCCCGTCTGATTGACCCCCGAACAAGACCCAAATGCCCGCCCGTTGGTTCGCAGGAATGTTTCTCGCGGCGGCGTCCCCTGACATCATGTGGGGATCACAGACAGCAAAGGCATACACCAATTCTACGCCTCTGTGGGCTACTACTGTCTTACACCGCATCCGACCAACGAGTCGTTATTTTACGGATTACTCCGGCAGGCCGCCGCATAGTTGCTGAGAGATTGCCCATCAAGCGTTAGGGCCGAGGGGGTCCTTGCTTGGGCGAGGATTGATTCGGCCTGTTTACCTCCGCCTCGTGCATGTTGTTACCTCCTCGCCTTTTGGCATGGCAGCAGCAGGTGGACTGTCCCCCCAGACTCTCTTCTTTCATCCAAGATAGAACAATAATAAGACGACACAACAAATGGGCTTTATCACACGCGTTCACATCTCTGGCCGGCCCCGTTGCTACCCTCCATACAGCACACGTTTTTGGCGACTCCGCTGCCAATGAGACCTGGCTTTTGAGCAGACGGCTTCCCGGCCGTGGCAGCCAGCCCAGAGAGAAAAAAGAGGGTGGCCAAATCCTTCTCTTTTTCCCCGCTGCGCTGCATGCCATGCCAATGGCCCTCCCTCGTTTAGTTGGCCACAGAAGTGCGTGTGTGTGTGCATTTTCTCTCCGTTGCCAGGGGGCAAGGGGACCTGCAATTCATTCATTCATTCATTCCACAACGTTATTAGGTTTTGTTGTCTGCAGCGAAATTCGAATATCCGGCACAGTGGAAATCTGACAAACATGGTTTTCTTCAATAATCAAACATGATCGCGCGGCAAACAGGCCATTCACGGCTGGCTTCATTGAGCCTTTCCCATGCCTCGCTGCTGTCCACCAGTGGCACGACTTGGTCCCCAAGCGGGGGAAGGGTGTGGTTGTGGCTTGCATCTTCTGCGAGCGGCACGGTGATCCAAGGGCTGGCGTTTGCCGAAACCAAAGCGCGCTTCACCAGCCATGAAAACACTTGTCTTTTCTCCATTTTCCAGATGGAGCATGATATGATTAACGAAGTGAATATCGTGATGACATTCTAGCAAATAGTCTGCTTACTTTCTCTGGGCGTGCAACTTCTATGAGAGGGACAGACACAAAAGAAATCGCCGAAGATCTGGTGTGATTTCTTTCGCTGAAAAACGATCAGATGCGGTGGTGCACGCACACTGGTGGGACCGTGGCGGCCAAGTCCCCTCTCATGCACGAGATGCACACAACCCGAGGATCTAATCCCATCTTGTGCCTAGCGTGTGCTGAACCGCCCGCATGCGTTTGGTGAGTTCGGGCTTGGCTTGGCGGAACCATCATTTACGACAATTCACGGCCATTTCTACTATGTAACGGAGCCAGGCCAAAAGGCAGCAGCAAGTGTGGTGACACAGTGTTGGTCTCATGAAAATCGTCAATGATTCTGGTTATTAAACATTAGGGACATTGGTTCGAGCCTCTCCTGTGTGAAAGCCCATCCCAAAGTCGAGCTGCCAGGAACAGCTGTCAGGGACGGCAGCCAGCCGTTATTTTCTTCCCCCTCAGGAAAGCGGCCGTCGTGCCCATGGCCGCATGTCTTTCCTGGATCCTGATGAATGTGTCAAAACGGAGAGACCTGGGTTTCGGAAGACGATGCCAATCAATCATAGTTTTTCATCTTCTTCCTTCTCTCCCTTGCAAAAGTCTCAGCGTAAGTTTTGAGAGATGCATCTCTCTCTCCCTCGCTCTATTTCCCTCTTTCCACTTTTGTCCCTCGACTGCTACATTTGTCTAACGACGCTATAGGAAGCTCCTACATTTGTTGAGCATGCACGTCTGGCGGCATGTCATTCGGGGGCATGGAAGTAAGCAAGTCTCACCCGAGCCCCGCACTGTGGCCAACTGCACCCCTCTTCCCATCTGACCACCGTTGAATGACGACCTGGGAAGAATTATGGACATGATTTCGGATGGCCACATCTCCCCCTCACCCAAAGTCAGAGAAAGAATACTGCTTTGCACGAGCCAGTGGGTTTGGTTCACGATACAAATCATGATATCACGGCAGTCAAGGTAAGCCCTGACGGGGATGGGAATAAAATGGGCAACAAGAAGGGGTGGCGATATGTCCCAAATTCACTGACGGAAAGGGGGGGGGGGGGCTGTTTAACCAACCAAAACGTGCGTGAGTGAACCACGAACTGACAGCGCGCGCGGGGTAAATCGAGGCAGGTAGGTACCCTTCTAACAATTAATCACTCCCTTATCCGCATAAAAGACGGAGTTTCTTAACAGCGGGTGATTACAAAGGACAGCCAGTGGCAGGCCGCTTTTTATGATAAACAACGACCGGAGTCTGTTGCACAAAACATAAAACGGATCCGTTTTAAAAACCCATCACACATCGCACATCATCCATCCCATCCCCATCCCCCGTCCTTTTGGGTTTCGGTTGCTACGTCAGAATGACCTATGGGTGTGATGTGTCTCTCTCTCCTCCGTCTGTCGAGGGGTGATTATTTGCCAAACCAAACGGCTAAGGCTGTTATCCCCTCACAGGGGGTTCAACCTCACTGGACTTGTACTTGTTACCAATTGTGAGTGAGGTAAAGGTGACGACGAGGCACGAAACATGCATGGTTTTATTACATTTCCACCTACCTAGGCATCTGCAAAACTCAAGGTCCTCCCAGCCTACAAAAGAAAAATCCACGCCGTCTTATTAAAAATACTTTGTTGCATTTGCAAGCAAATTCTGCCTTGAACCAGGCTTATTATTACTACTACTGGGGGTCTTGGTTCTGATAGTTTGGGGCTGAGCTGAAGGGAGGCAGTTTACTTTTTTGGCGAAACCAACAACATGCCCCTTTTTCCTATTATTACAAGTCCTGGAGGAACTCCAGAAGGCATGAAACACAAAGCAGCACATTCCATTTTCTCTTTTGCTTTGCAACCCATCACATACCCACCAGCCTGCTTATAAAACAAACTCCCAAAAGAATTCCCTGTTTTCTTATTGGAAAAAAAGAAGAAAAAAAACATGGATAGGTAGGTACTTCGAAACACTTTCCTTCCATGTCCTCACGTTTCCGAAACCACAGTCGGCCTACCCCCCCTGAAGAATTTTAATTATAGGTAGGTAGTACAGATAGGTCTTTAATGTACTATATCTGCCAAGGAGAAGAGCATTCCATGATGAATCCATCTCATCTCATCCATCCTACCCAGACCCAGACCCAGACAAACGGCTCGGCGGCGGCGGCGGCGACGTCGATCCTTTCGGTTCGGTTCATCATTTCATTGCGGTTTCTTATACACTACACGAAGCGCGCGCATTTATTCCCTCCCTACCTCTCTCTCTCTTTAACGTGTCACACAAGACGCGTGTGTGTTACACACTTGCTTGGCCAAGTTTCCATATTACCCAAATCTTGAATCCATGGTGTCGACATATGGAACACATGGAACATATGGAGGGATCTACGATCGATCATGCATTTCGCACCGAGGAAAGACCCCCATTTTTGTGTCTGTGCTGTTTTGTTGTCCAATTGTCCAAGAAGAAACGCATGATGATGTTTGGTTTGAACTGACGTAAAAGTTTTGTGTTTATTTTTCTGCATTTGAAAACTGCCCACCACCAGTGTGTAATAAACTCCAGGCTATGCAAGGCACCGCACCGCACCGCGCGCAAAAAAATAACAGAAAATCTGCGGTCGAAGCCGCTTTCCCCCCTTCCTCCCCTTTTTATCTCCAAAAAAACTCCTTTAGTTGTTCCCCGAAAATTTAATCGATATGTAGGCTATCGGCTTCAAATTCCCCGGTTGAACACCACCATACCGCCATCGCCTCCGCGGCCGTGGAATTCACCCTCCAAGCTCTCGGCCCGGACCTTCTGCCTCTGCGGGAAGGCCGCCAAGGCTAGCGGGAGGACGGCATAGCTTGTCACGAGAATCAGCCCCAGATTGATGGGCGTGGTGAAGCGCGGGTTTCGCTTGAGCCAGTCGCGGCTCTGCAGCCGGACGAGCACCAGGGGCGGGATGACCATGATGGGCGAGCTGTTGAGCACACGGCTGAGGGCCGTCTCGGCCACGGCCAGCGTGGCCGCCTTCTTGCTCCGGCCCAGGCTGGCCACGTCGCTCTCGTGCTTGCCCTCCGCCTCCAGCGCCGCCTTGTCCGCCGTCGACAGCACCGGGTATACGTCAATGCCCGTGCGGATCTCCTCGCCGCGCATCAGGAACACGTTGAGAGCGCCCGCGCTCGCGACGGCCGCGAACGGCACCAGCCGCCCGAGGATGAGTCGTGTGGAGGGCGTCAGGCTCTTCAGCCGCGGCACGAGGCTGTTGAGTCCGACGGCTACGGAGCACGAGGCACCCACGGCCAGGAAATACGACTGCGCGATCTTGGACCACGAGAGCGGCGAGGACTTGTTCGAGTTGGAATAGTTGATGGCGACGTTAAGAGACTGGTTCGCGACCTGCCATGCGATGGTTCCTCTGTTCTGTTGGAGGGAGGGCGGGAAGTGGTTAGCCAGGGGCTGTCAACAAAAGGCGGGGGGGGGGGGGGTTCCTCGTCCAGAGTAAACATACGCCAAGGCCCGGTGTCAACATGCCTGCCGTGACGATCAAGTTGGACAGCACGAAGCAGGACATCCTAAAAGGTAGGAAGACTGGGAGGCCAGTGTCTGTTTGCGAACCCAACATGTTCGTGTAAGCGGAAAAAGTCCCCCAACCATAAAATCACAACCACCACCCCTTCCAAAAGCCACACATACCCGGGTGAAGCGTAGAGTCGACAATCTTCTTGGCCTTCCACAGCTCGGGCGTCATCGCCTTGGTCTGGCCTTGCTTGTACGATATGAGAGCCTGCTTGGCCTGTTCGAGCCCGGCGCTGCCCACGAGGAGTGTCCTATAATTTGCAAAGCGCCCATGTCAGTCAGCACTGTCCCTTTTCCTTTCCTCTCTCTCGCTCGCTATTTCTCTTTGTCCGGGCAGTTCGTTCGGGCACGAAGTCTTCCACAACAGCAGCAGCAACCGCATACTAGAAGGGAACACACCATGGTTCATTGGGGTAGGGGCCATTGCTTTCTTTTTTTGCAGTCCTTCTCTCCATTGAATTCTCACCTCGGATCCGTGAGGCCAGCACAGTGGCGCACCCTGCCCATGTATGTGCCGAGATCATACTGCGACTCGGGAAGCGCGCGATGGCCTGGCAGAGAGGAAGACATTGTGTTTGTTTGAACTTTGAAGAGGCGGCGGCAGCCAAAGAACCGGTTGTCTACACAGTGTCTGAAGGCAATACACTGGGGGAATTCTGTTGCTTTTTTTGGTTTGGAGGGGGGGTAAACAGTCTTGAAAGAACCACAATCTCCTCCAACAACCGCGCCTGGGAAATATTTTCTTCTCTGTTTCTCCCCAAGGTGAAGCGGTGAAGGAGGAGCTGCTTCTTCAATGGAGCTCGATGATAAGAAACACGCAGGTTACAGGGCCCCGGGAACTAAGAGATTTAGCTCCGACGTCGGTGGATGCGATGTACTGCGACAGACACTCTGCGGGGCATGTTTGTCGTGTGCCTGTAAGACGTTATGACTCAGCAGCCGTGGGTGTGTGTGCTGAGTACATACCCTGGTCTACCCTTGTTTGAATGTTTTGGGGGGTGAAGAGTCCAGGGTCGTCCAGGGTCGGCGGGCCGCCGCTGAGCGTTTGCCGGCCTCTGTGCCAGGTGCGGCAGACACGAACTGTTTCGTCACCACTTTCCAAGTTCCCAGTTCCCAGTCAACCGGATTGGAGAGCTCCATATGCGATTTGGAGTCTGGGGGAAAACGAAGAAAGCCATCCGATACCTTAACTTTTTACGGTTGTCTGGACGGCAAACAGCACTAATAACCTGTCTTCACTTCCGCCAATGGCCACATATAATCTGTACAGCAGCAACAGCAGCAGCAGCAGCACAATGTAAATTGTAAACACGAGTTGCTTGCTTGCCTGACCTGCTGGTATTATACGAAAATAAAGTCGTCGTCTTGATTTATTACCGTTGAACGATATCTCCTAGTTACCTGACCATCCACCATGGCACCGCCGTCGAGCCGTGCGGCGCTGCGCTACCTGCCCTTCTCCGAGTCGACATCGGCTTTACAGGCGGTGACGTACCTGCTGGGCATCTCGCTGTTCAGCATCTCGTTCCTGGTGTTCCTCAACAGCAGCATGTCGTTTGTCATTACAGACCGGATCGGCATCAAGGATGGCGTGGGCGACATCGTGGGCACCCTCGGCTTCGTTGACGAAATCGTGGCCCTGATCGCGTGTCCCATCTGGGGGCTCGTCTCGGATCGCAGCGGCGTGCGCTACGTCGCCGTCGCCGGGTACACTGTCATTGGCCTGGCCCTGTTTCTCTTCGTCCAGGCGCGCAATGTCTATCCCCAGCTGCTGCTGGCGCGCATCTTCTTTGCTGTGGGCGCCACTGCTGCGTAAGTTCTTTCATACATACATATAGCATATATTCATCACAGACAACCACTACAGAAGAGGACTGACACACAAGGTGTAGGGCGACCATGGTTACGGCCATCCTCCCTTCTCTAACCGACGACAACCAGCCCGCCGCCGAAACGCCGCTAAAGTCAACCCGGACCAGCAGACAGAGCGTGGCGCTATCTGTGGACTCCGAAGCCACCATCACCCCCGAGCGGTTCCGAACCAACACCAACTACACGACAGATGACGGCTATGACGAAGCAGCAGCAGAGCAGAGACCGGAGCAGAAGGGGAAACCCGGAGCTCTGGCCGGCTACGTCGGTTTGTTCACGGGCTGCGGCGCACTGGTTGCCCTGGTGGGATTCCTCCCGCTCCCGACCCGCTTCGGCAAGATCGACGGTGTCACCACGGGCGAGGCAGTAGAATACAGCTACTATGTCGTTGGAACCATCTCGTTTCTCGTCGCTGTATTTGTCTTCTTTGGCCTGCGGGGCCTCCGGGGTGAGGATGGTCAGGGCTGGCGCATGTTGCTCGGGCTGCGAGGGTCAACCCCTGAGGGCACTGGCTCGGAACATGCGAGGGCCCCTAAACATGTAAGGATCACCTACAAACTCTCATACAGCTAGCTACTGTTTGGCCGGAAAAGGCTGACTGACTGTTTCTCGCAGAAAGTCCTCCCCTACTGGCACCTCCTCAAAGACTCAGTCCGGCTCGGCTTCACTGACTCGGAAATCGCGCTCGGGTACCTTGGCGGTTTCGTTGCGCGCGCCTCGACAGTGGCCATATCCCTCTTCGTCCCGCTTTTTATCAACACCTTCTTCATCCAGAATGGCTATTGCAAGGGGGCTGTCAACGATCCGTCACCCATCCTCAAGGAGGAGTGCCGCAAAGCCTATGTGCTGGCGTCCATCCTGACCGGTGTCGCACAGCTCGTGGGCCTTATCTGCGCCCCTGTCTTTGGGTACCTCTCCAGCCGGACCGGCAATGGCAAGGTGAACTATCCGATTGTGGTGGCCACCACTTTTGGCATGGCTGGGTATATTGCCTTCCCGCAGCTGTCGAGTCCCGAATTCAAAGACGTCGACGGACGCGGCGGAAGCCCGGTTGTCTTTCTGTGTGCTGCACTTATCGGCATTAGCCAGATCGGCGCCATCGTCTGCAGCTTGGGCTCATTGGGGAGGGGCGTACTCAAAGTCGATATCGTCAATGTCCTGACAACGCAGGATGGCGACCGGGAGACGCTGATCGAGCCAATAGACGGGCCAGGTGATACGGCGCCGTTGCTGGAGAACTCGACCATACTGCCCGAAGACACGGTCTCGAGAGTTCGGCTCAAGGGGTCTGTCGCGGGTGTATACTCGTGGTGTGGAGGGGCTGCGATCCTCCTTCTCACAAAACTGGGTGGCTACTTGTTTGATAGTTGGTCCAACGGGGCGCCGTTTTATCTGATGGCCATCTTCAACGGCATATTGCTGCTCGCGAGCATAGCCATTTCCATTGGGCAAGCTAGGCAGATGAGATAAAGCAAACTTATGTACACGATCAGAAGAAACATATTTGATTTTTTTTTAAAAAAAAAGAAGGAAATTTCAATGTATCAAGTTATTACGGATTATTATGAGGGAAAGAAGTCTATTGACTGTATTATCGCAACCCAAGAAGGGTGGGGAATACTCTTGAAGAAACTAACGAAACAAGGAACCTATGATCTATCTCTTTACCCCAATGATTGATATCTTTGCCATGGCCTTGCTTATGATGATTGGGCAGACTGACAGACTGGTAGTGAGTTGTTATCGTCGTCGTCCCAATCCCTGCAAAGGGGCAAGATCATCATACCTTTACCTCTATCATCATCATCCGCCACCGAGGAGTCCTTCCTTCGCCTCTATGCCAGCAGCCAGCTGAAGAAAGCAGCAGCACCCTTACCTTACCTTACCTTACTTACCTCCTTTCCATCGTCCACCGCCACTACTGCCACCTGCCTTCCCCTACCAGCCTGACGACGACGGCGGCGGCGACCCTCCTTCACCTCCCTCCTAATCTCCAGCGAGCCCAACAACGCGAACGCAGCGTTCTCATAAACCGAGCTCATCATAGCATCCATCGCCCGCTCGATGTACTCGAGGTACTCGTCCTCTGCCATCTGACAGTCCTCACACCCGCCGTAGGTGTAGTCCTGCGTACACTCCTTGGGAGGCGGAGTGGTCTCATCACTATCATCGCCATCACCAGCTGCAGTGGCATCAGCAGTGGTGGCATCAGCAATCTTGATCGCCACCCACGCTTGACCTGCAGCCTCATGCATAGCCTGCACGGCCTCGGGCGTGGGCCTTACGTCATACATCTCCCACCGCCCGTCCTGGAAGATATACTGCGCGGCCAGGGGGTAAGGGCATGTCTGGATTGTGACGTCGACGATGTAGATGGCCTCGGCGTCAAAGAGAGTCTCGAAATCGAGATCCGGGCGGAGTCCCGCGACGCGCGAGATCCAGAGGGCTTTGAGGGCGGGGAGGCGGCAGTCGGCGATGAATTGTGCAGCGGAGTCCGGGTCGTCGAGGTCGGCGGGGAGGGGTGGGTGGACGTCTTTTTCTTCATAACGGAAGCGGTCGTTGTCGACTTGCTACTCGCGGTTGAGGAGGATGGAGGGGACGTGGAGCTCGTCGCGGTCGATGCGGAACATTGCGACTGGGCAGTTGTTGTTGTCATCGGTGGTAGTGGTGGTGTTGGTGTTGAGGAAGATGGCTCTGTTCATGCTGCCGGTGATTTTTGGGATGTAGACTTACCTGTAAGACTTACCTTTTATCACTGGATATGATATGGGGTTGGTTAGTAGTAGATAGCTAGGGGGAAAGTTGAAACGAATTATAGACACAGTAAATAACTGAAGCTAGGGGAGAAGCTAACCAGTAAGTCCAAAGATGGCCTAGTTGTTTGTGATGGTGTGATGTTGTATGTGTGAGTGAGTGAGTGAGTGAGACTTGTTTTGCTGGACGGAAACTGGAAATGAGGTTCTGAGAGCGGCTTAAATAGACAAATATTTCGCACCACCATACCTAACTAACTAGTCTAGCCATCAGACTCGGAGAAAGACACAAAGTAGAGTCTAACAACCCGTTTGTTATTTCTACAATGGGTTTGTCAGGGTCATTCTTTGTGGGCTCCGTGAGTACAAAGCTGCGCTAGAAGCGGCACGCCGTACAAACACACGAGTCTCCACGTAGACTCGGATCAAGTCTCATCCGGCATTGGTGACAAAGGCCCAAACTGAACAATGCCTTGTTGTTAATTGCCAAGCGTGACACTCATAAGGCAGTCCTAGTGGTCGACAATGACGGGACACAGCAAAAGCAAAAGGTCATACACGCACCATCAGCACACGTCGAGTCTCCTTGATAAAGAAAGCTCTTGGCCCGGCATTGTTGACAAAGGTTGTCCAACAACATGAGTGCCCTGTCATTAGTAGTCAATAATCAAGTCAACAATCACAAGGACAAAGCAAAAACCATGTATCAGCACTATTTGCGAGGAAAAGAAACCGACTCTACCAGTACAGAGATGTCAAAGAAATGGCCACCACCGAAGCATCGCAGAGATCCCGTTGCTCCCCCAGCGGACAACCATTTCCCGGAACACATGCTCAGGCATCAGGGAGGAAACGAGACCACTTTTGAATGAAATCCCATTTTAGAGAAAAAATAAATCAACCTTCTTGCTTTTCTTTGAATTGGGGCCACCAAAGATACCGAATGGAGGTCGTATGTCGCCGAGGTGAAATGCAACCTAGGAATACCGACCGCATGCTGACCGACTCCATATGTCTCCTCTTCTCCGATTACCCTTCCGACTACATTCCACTGACTCGAGGAAGATCAGGAGACCACGACTTGTGTGTGGCTCCTTGGAGTGTTTCCAAGATGGAGAGCTTATTTCCCGCCGAGGCTGGGGAAAGCGGCCTCGTCGCTGGGGTTCAGGACGGGAGCGCGCTGGTTCTCGTTGCCGGCAGGGCCGCCACGGCCACCGCGGGCTCCGCGGAACTCGCCACGGAAGTCACCGCCGCGAGCAACGCCACGGCCACGGCCGCCACGTCCACGTCCCTCACCACCACGGCCACCGCCGCGGGCACCATCACCGCGGCCGCCACGGGGGCGGTCCTGCTGGATGGAGCGGGTCTCGATGAAGCGGTTCTCGAGCTCAACGACCTGCTTGGTCTTGCGCTCACGCTCGCGCTTGGACTTGCCGCCCTTGCCGACAATAAAGGCATCCTCGTCCTCCTTGACAAGGGGCTTGGCATCAGCCCACTTGGTGTCCTCAACACCCTCGTTGGCCTGGCGGACGTTGAGAGCAGCCTCGGCATCGAGGGCAGCCTTCTTCTCGAGCTGCTGGGCCAGGTACTCCTCGTAGCTGACCTGCTTCTCTTCTTCCTCCTCAGCCTCGGCAGCCTCCGCAGGAGCGGCATCGGCGGCGGCCTCCTTGAGCTCGTCCTTGGCCTGAACCTCGCCAGACTCCTCGTCCTTCAGCTCAGCGACGCCCTCGGTGGGGCCCCATGACTTGTCAGCCTGCTTCTCGGAGCCACTACAACAACACGGTTAGGGACGGTTTCGAGGGGAAGGGGGAAAGTGGTGAACCCTACGTCGCAGCAGTCTTGGTGGTGTGTCGGTCATCACCAGCGCGGGGGAATCTAGCACCACGGCCTGGGTGAATACTGTCAGCAATGATGCTCTGTGGGGCGCACCTATGATGTGTAGGTATTGAGCTTACCTCCGCGGGCACGGGCGTTGGAGCCACCACGGCCACCGGCGACGCGGGCAGCCTCATCAACGGGCTTGCCGCGGTTGCGGTCGCTGCCGGCATTGCGGTCGCGGAAAGCTGTTACGGGCAGAATTGGTCAGCGAACTTGGCTCGACAGAAATGACAGCGAGCCAGACAAAGAATGCGCCACGTACCGGCCTCGCTGCCGCTCGCGCCACCCCGACGGTTGCCAGCCTGCACGGGCGCCTTGGTTGCGGGAGCTACGCCATCGGTGTTGCGCTTGGTGGTATGGGTCGATGTCTTCTCGACGGTCTTAACGGGCGCCGGAGGAGCGGAATCGGTGTCCTCAACGTCGTTACCTACATGGCCGGCATTGTCAGTTTTGGAGGTCTAGGGTCTAGCTGTTTCGGGATCCCAGCCATGCGGAAAAGGAAAATTTGCCACGAGGCAGAGGCAATGGTGGTGGTGGTGGTGGTGGTGACGAACCGAGAAGATCGAACAGGTTCTACATGACGAAACAGGAGAGTCAGTCTTTGAATTCCATAATTCGGCAATTGCCAATGAGTCAATCGGTCGCGACGTGGCACGACCGAGGAAGGAGTCGGGTTGGGTTGGGTTGGGTAGGTAGCTCGAAGAAGAGGCTTGCTTGCTTGCTTCCTTCTGGAGAAGCAGGCAAGCTCTTCCTTAGCTCTGCTGCCGCAGTCTTCTGCTGCTGCTGCTGGGACGTACCTTTGAGGCGACCGACATCTTGCCGCCGTGGATTATCGCCTTTCAAGGCGTGAGTTGTAAGGGCGACCAAAAGTTCCGGGTGTGAAGGATGGGCAAAAAATTGCCTATATGGACGCGCCCTAGTTTAAATGGTGTTCCTGCTCCCTGACGACGATCACGACGTTTTTTTCGGACTCGTTCGTGCCAACGCTGAAAGATTTGGAGTTTTCACTCTGGGGGTCTTGGGTCTTGGGTCTTGGGGCTAATTCGTCGGGAACGGTAAAGCACGTACCACCACTTCTTGGCTGCCGATTCTGCTACCCGACGTTTTTCCCTTTTTTTGAAAATTCAGTGCGCTGCCTTTTATTGTTAGGGCTACAGCCAGCCGATTAGAGTTCCAGGAGCCTGGGATCCCGACTCCAGATTTCAGCAACCAGCTGGCGAGGCAAGCGAGCTTTTGGCAGTCGCCAGTGCCTTTGGATCGGCAGAGACATTGCGTTATTACGAAACTGCTGATGAAATAATCCGTTCGCCACGACGATTTCTCAATCCAGAGGGTCTTGTCATAATAATCCATCAATTCAGCAGCCTCAAACCAGGGCGGGTAGGCGGGTAGCTGTTCATTTGGGTAGAGTCAATTGTGTCTTCACTTCATTGGGACATATTTGCCATGCACCATATTGTGTTATATACCTCAAATTGCGCGATCTGAGCAGTCATAGTGTCACAGCTATAAACAACCAACCCCCCCCCCCCCCCCCCCCGCGCGCGCGTACAGTCCCTTGGCGACGAGAGAGAGTCTGGTTCCGTGTTGGCATTTCATATCACCATTTTCCCAGTCTGAACCAGGAATGGTTGGCTTCATCTCAAGGGGTTTACCAAGAAAATGTTTGCGAAACCATAAGTGAGTTTATCAAACAGAAAACTAAAAAAGACATGTGAATATACATAGTTATCGATATGAGCTTTGCGATAATTATGTCTCGAGGTTTGATTTCCACTCTCTCAAATCTCAATGTTGGTTTAAGAGGAAATAAACAGATTATATTCACTCCCTCTTCAGATATCACTCATCGTCATCTCAATACTCGCTCCGAGCGTTTTATTTCGGTACCTATATCAGTATCGGTTTATTTTGAATCCTTTTCGTTATCTCTCTCACTACTGATTTCGCGAGACTCGCGACTATCTAAACCTATATAATATGCCAAACTTTGGGTCATCCAGGATAAAGTCAAACTTTCACTTCTGCCCTTCTGCTCATTTAGGGTTCAGCATCCCGCTGGATCAACGCTATGCAGCGGGCAATATGACCCATCATAGCTCTGCCCACTCCCAGCGATGTAGCATGATTTTCTTTCAAATTATTGTTATATACTAAATCAACTGGTGTGAAGCCTGACGATCTGGAAGGCCGCTTTCAGACGCACGGGTTCGATCACCCTTCACTCCAATTTTTTTTTAAAACCAAACCCCCCCATTTCCAGCGTGGAAGTGTCAGGCTCTTTTCAAAGTGCAATTATTTCATATTTCAATTTGGGTGTGACGAGACTAGTATTCCACACAGTCGATTTTGATTCCCATTTCAAAGGGCATCCCGATCTATATGATAATTAATCGTCTAAACTGAGGTCGATTAAACTATTACTACACTCTTAATTATTATATGAATGCAAAAGAATATCAGAAGAGCCATGTTTTCATTCGCACCATTTCCGCATGACACAGTGACAGTAATTATGTGAAAAGATGTGCCATGGCATACATATATAGATTCACGATATTGTTATCGTCAGCAACATACCCCCCTCCAACAATAGTCAGTGGATATCACTGTTATACCTCTGGCCAGTCGGAATTTACTATCGTGCCTCAGCTGGTTGCAGGGTTTTGGGCCCTTTGGCTGAAGCGAATCGGATGGCCAGGTTGCCTACCGTTCCTTTCGTACCTCAGCCACGTTCGTTAATTAACATGTGTTTCAACTCGAGTCTTGGCACCACCACCACTGTGCAGCTTCTTTTTCTTCTTTATCTCGCGTGTGTGAACTCCAATGGTCAGTGTGTAACTCTGCATCACTGCGCCGCACAAGCCTATTATTAACCCCCCACCCCCTCTCTTGACTGAGTAAATGGTTGCAGTAGGAGCGAGCCGAGCCGCGAGCTGAAAAAGATAGTCGCCAGACCATGAAAGTCTGTACTCTATACAGGTATTGCCCCGACTTTCGGTGAGGGGTTGTCCGGAGATGGAGCTCCAGTACTACCTGGTCCGTCTCAACTGAGCCATTGGATGGTTTGCCGCCTTGGCGCCTTTCGGACCATACATGCCACATGGTATATGTCGTACGCTCTCTCTCTTAGAGCGTCAGTCATGTTATTACTGCGTAGTACCTAAGAGCAGGTAGGAATGCCAACCATGTCCCCGACCAGGACCATCTCGAAACTCCCATGCTCTCACCACAGCCTCTCGGTGCAGCTTTTAGTCTCTCGTCATCATGGGGAAAACAACACCCAGCCATCTAGCCCAGTCGTCCGCCGTCCGATGGACTCCTTGGCTGGGAATAGCTTCACTCCTCACCATCTTGGTCTGTGCCACGGCGTCTGCGATCTTGGTTGTTGTCTCCCACGACAAGGTTGTCGAAACATGGCCTATACCGCCTCCTGTTTGGCTGGCCATATTCTCGGCCTTGTCGAACGTTGCCTACAGCTCCGCCCTCGCCACTGGCATCGCCGTCCGCTTCTGGCTCCGCGCTTCACACGGCGCTCAGCTCTCACAGCTCCACTATATCTGGGAGCATGGGCAAGGGCTCGGCCTCGTCCCTGCTCTCCGCGCCGGCTCCGAGGCACGGAAAGTCACCCTGATCGCCACCTTGGCCTACATCCTGCAGTTCTCGAGCGGGCCCTTACTCCAACGATCCACCCGCCAGACCACCCAAGACCGCGTCAGCCAAGAGCTCATGTTCATGGACGTGGCCAACCGGATCCCGGACGGCTGGTTTGGCAACAACCAGGGCGGCAGAGTGGTCCAGAACCGGCGTGCCATGTCCCAAGTCCAGCAGTGGTACCGCAACGACTCCATCATCGCGCCAGACCAAGAGGGCTACCGCTGCGGCGGCGGTGGCGGCGGTGGCGGCGGCGGCATCTGCCAGGGCCGTGTCAGGGGCGCCGGCTTGAACTACACCTGCACGTCGACGACCAAGCCTCTCGACCTGAGCACAAAGATGGCCCAGGGGTCGACAGTTTTCCTCATCGAGTCCAAGGTGACCGAGAACGCCACGGCGCAGCCCCTCGTGCGCCTGTGGGTCGAGTATATTGAAGAACTGAAGGGGAACTGCCAGGCGACGGTCCGGAAGGAAACATGCGACATCACCGCCGCCGTGGTCGAGTACCCCGTCACCATCCAGGGGTCCGTCGTGACCCTGCGCCACGACGAGCTGAACGCGAACCCGGTCGTGCTCTCGTACTACGAGTCCGCGGGCGACTCCGTCCGCGCACCGGAGAATTCCGGGGCCGGCCCGCTCGGGGGTGTCGACGACTTTATCGACGACTACTTTAGCAAGAACGCGACCGTGAGCTGGTACAAGAACGTCGGCAAGTGGCTGTACTCTGGGCCGGGGCAGGGCGATTTGGCGGATATCTTCTTCAGGGCAGAGCCGTGGAATTATGGCAACAACTCGCTCAGCACGTGCGGCATGACGTGGGATAGGCCGACGCAGTATGTTTTGGACGCTCTGCAGGAGTACATGTTCCGCGTTGCGCTGCGCGTTGGGAGGGGGTCCGAACGGCAGAGCTTTGAGGCCAGCCGGACGACGACGGTGCTTGTTTTCCAGACAGATCCGCGGTTTCTGGGGGCGGCAATAGCGCTGATAGTCTGCGGGTTGTTCTTGGTCGGGTCGTTGTCGTGGGGCTGGTGGCTTCTTAAGAGGCCCATAAGTCTGAGTCCGCTGGAAACGGCCAAAGCGTTTGGGAGCCCGGTGTTCCAGGACATGTCACCAGATGCTACCATTGACCAGATTTTAACAAGCGTTGGAGGTGTCGAGGTCAAAGTTGACGAGCTTGTGGGGAGCGATATAATAACCTACGATGACCTGAATGTGCTCGAGGAGGCATGGACATGCTCACATTACTCGTCCACTGACCACATCCAGCCCGCTTACACCGGTTACAAGTAGCTCCGGTCAGCTGTGTGTCAGCCACCTCCTTTGCTCGTAGACTGGGAGGTCTCTGGAATACTATCTTGAAGTCTAGGCAAATACTGGGAATATTGATGGGTGGAGTGGAAACATCTTTGCCATTATACCACATGTATTAGCCACCGATCAAGAAGGATAGACTTTCGGTTGACTGGTGTATTAGCGTAATTTCAATGCATCCTTCTCACCCCATAAGGCCTTGATGTCGCAATTGTATGTTCAACGTATGATCAATCATTGTCTTTTTTCTTTAATAGCCCTTAGGTCTTTCAGAGAATCGATGAGACGTCTATGCACTTTTCATATGGGGTTGGTTGATTATGATGCTTGTCTTTTCCCTGTCGAGAACTCGGGGGCTGTAAACAAACCTTGGGCAACGTTGAACACGACCGAAAATTTGCCCACGCAACCAAGTCTCTGACATTGCGCAAATTTAATGACGAAAAGCAGCCCACCAGTAAATGGATAGAAGTGCGGCTAGGGTATTTCCCCGCTGCAGCAGCGAGTCCTCGGGGCGCCCCGGAGTCGAGTTTGTGACGTGTCGATTCCAGGTGGCCATGGTAGTCGGACTTGAAGGTGAAATACCACACGACGCACAGTCGTACGGGTCGTTGCCCATGGTGTCTTCCCCTCCGTGGGCGATATCGTGTTTCCGATGAGAGAGATTCAGGGCAGGAATGACTCGTTGGGAAGACGCCTGGGTTGTGAGCCCAGGGCGGCCACGACGTTCGGGAGCTCCTTCTTCCAAGATTTGATGTCGATAGATTTATCAAAGTTTGTGGAGGTGTTGTTGCCGTAAAGCGGCGGCGGATCGCCTCATTTCAACCTCGATGTCCAAGACCCCGGCGTCTCGTAGAAGCGATGCCCGGACAGGCAAAGCGCTCTTGGAATGGCCAACTCCCAATCGGCCTCGTCCGGAGAGTGGTTGAAAGCCCTTCTCCGGCTTACCCGCCCGTTGGAGGGGACATTGGTCATGTAAATGGGTGGTGTTTTGGACTCGGGGAACAAGTCAAGACTAAATTTAGGTTGCAATGGTAGAAAGAAAAAAGACGACACTCTCACGGCCAACTTCGCCCAACCAAGAGGGTAATCTTGGCTAGGTTGAAGGGCGAGGCCAGTTTTCGGGTACCAGCCTGGAAAGTCCTAATGTGAACTTTTATGTGAAAATGAAGCTAAACTTTATGTCTCGAGGTAAGGACATGAAGCTTGTTGTGTTTTTATTGCTCTTCCCCGCGACCCTCTGATAATTCTCCCCTCATAATTATACGCCATATTGTTTTTAATGGCTGGAAGACACCCCTTTTCTGACTGAGTCTGAACCCGAAAGCCTATCAAACAAGGCAAAGACCGAGCAAAACTTGTAGCTGCCGATGGGCTCCAAATCTGAAACATGCCTTTACAATCTCTCCCACATGATAGCCAGCGTTGTTCAAGGGGCTGCCGGCCGGTGCTGCTCCCATGCCAAAGATAACCCAAGACGTTGAAAGATCATGGGGTTGACGCCGCCGCCGCGGATTCTAGATCCGCCGACTTCGCATTATCCGACGACTCTGCACTTACCTTCTTTGTCGCCATCTATGTGCCTGAGGATGCTCTGGTAAGTACATTCCTTGTGACGACGGCCGGATTCTTCGCCGTGACGGCGAACGCCTCCAGTAGGGAGACCAGGCCCGGCAAGCGGCCTTGTTGCTATTTGCTGCTGTTGATGTCACTGTTTTCGGTGTTGTTCTCGGTGTGGTGTTGCTGTGGCTGCTATTGCTGCCACTGAGATGCTGCTATTGCTGCCACTGAGATGCTGCTATTGCTGCCGCAGGGATATAAGTGAAGCCAACAAATCAATTCGAGACAGAAATGCCGACAAATTGCAGCATCGAAACATAGACGGCCACAACCCGCACTGTCTAATGCAACCATCCAGAATGCACTATTTTCAACATATTCTGGCATGGCGGATGGCTAAGCACCAATATATCTCGATTTTTTAGATCCATAAAATACTACATAACTAGGAAAAACCGAGCCGGGCTATGTTGAAAGACACTTCTCCCCATAGTTCAACTGTCCAAGCTATTAAGAGACTACCGTTGTATAGGGCGGATAACGATACTAGGACATCGATAACGATGACGACGACAAATGTGAGGATAACAAACACAAACCTCATAATAAACGAAAATGAAACAAGACGACATTGAAAAAAATTACAATGTCGTAGAAGAGCGGCAAATCTGTGCTTGAAGGCGACGGACGAAGAAGAGCGACAATGAACGGAAAGCCAACAACAACAACAACAACAACAACAACAACAACAACAACAACAACCACAACAACAACAACAACAACCACAACAACAAAAGAATAGCAGAACAACATAACACCAGCAACAGCAATAGCATCAGGAAGATGACAAAGACGACTACTACAAGAACATGACGAAGATCGCCATGTCCAAGAGCACAACCCCCCGGACCTTGCGGTCCTGAGCCTCCTCCCGGCTCTTCTCAATATCCACGGCCAGCGCAATAGGGGCCAAGCCCCCGATGCCTAACTGGCTTCTCTGGAAAATCCAACTCTCACTTGAGACAAGTCCAAGTTCAGAGTCAAAGAATTTGGACGAGTTGGCGGGGTGGGAATCTTGGACATGTAGGCCATGATCCCCAGCAGCCCCGTAGGTAGGAGGGGGCATCGATGGGCAAGGCGGCGATGGGGGCACTTTCTGGCATTTGCCGTGTTTACGGCTGGCTGGTGGCTTGCGGCGGTGGTGCGCCTTGAGGCCGAATCCCGGGAGGCTGGAGTGTTGGGGGAGTGGCCGCTTGGCTTGGCTGGCGCTGACGGGCGCGGGGAGTCTTCCGATTCAGCATTGTCGGGGCCTTTCACCTTCCGGGTAACCCCCGCCCCGGCGTCGTTCCCAGCAGCCAGAGCTAGCACGACGCTGGGGCCTATGTTGTCCCAATGTCACGCAAAGAAGCTCGACGGGCAGGCATGTCGTCGATTGTGGCCGAGGCCATTGCCCCTTTGCCCGGGATGTGATGGTTGGGGCCGCAGCGGGTGGAGGTAGTGAGAACAACGGTCCCACTCTAGGATCGTTCATTTCCATCTTCACCCTACCTTGTAGTTCTACGACCTCCCGCTGTTATCGACGGAGGGTGTATTGACACTATTGCAACGGCCATTGCCAGAGACAACCCCGATTCCCGACCTCCACGACGACCATAAAGCACGCTCGCGCGTGCTGCTCGTACCGAGTAGAAGCGGACAAGGCCATCAAGAACGCGAAGAAGGCCCTCTAAGAGCTAGAACGGCAAAACGCACCGCCAACAAGACATCCTACCTCTGTACTGTTTCTCTGTCGGGACTCCTCCTCGACCAAGCTCAAGCTTCGCCGTGGTTACAAGGGAAACTGGGCATCTCGCACGTGGGCAAACGGCGACATCGTCGTTCTGAGCTCGTACGAAGACAAGCGTATTGCTGCCGAGGGAAGAATTGTCAATTGCCCTGAGGAGTTTAACAGACAGTTCCAGGGATAAACACAGCCCCTTTTCTATAGCGAAGACTAATAATCCAAGCCAGACCAGTTCCAGTTCATGCACGGGTATTGCACGGGACTGCACAACACTAGATGCCTACCTGGTACTTTTCATTATTTTTCTTTCTTTCTGTCATTCATAAGTATATACCTGTACGCCCGGCCCCCAACCAAAAAAAAGTAAACAAACCCCCTAACAACACTCCGTCACACACCCATTAGTTGCCAAACGAAAGGGAACAAACCGACCTACCTCTCGCCTCGTATATAGACTCAATATCATCCTCGTGACGACGACAAAAAACTAGATACAAATCAACCAGGCCACAAACCCCACCGCTCTCTGTCTTGAGCTTCACTCCAGAAAGAAAAAAGGCTAAGTCTGAAATGGAAGAGAGAGAAAGAGAGATGTATCTATGGCCGCCGACTTGGAGAAAAGGAGAATTACATCACATAAAGCACACACTATGTTGAACCGTGACCTGTTTAGAGGAAATATTTCAGAAGAGGGGGGAGGTAGATTTGGAGGGACGATGACATGGGGTTTTATTCCTCCCGGAAAATGCTCCAGAAAGAAAACATGCCTGGGTATCTTGATAACATAGACTAGATATGAAACCGCTCGAGGCTGTCTACTATGAATCGTTCCACGTAACTGAAAAGGAAAGTCACAGAACCCCCAAGGAAAGCTCAGGTCAGGGAATTGGATGCGGCCAGCTGATCCTCCTCTTTCTTGGTTGCGGTCATGGCTGATGCACGTCACGAGTTGTCGACGCAACACCAGCCGTTCCTTGTCGTCATCGTCCCATCGTTGTCGACGCCTCCATGCGTCAACATTATCTGCCGCTCTGGATGTTCCCAGTGCAGAGTCGCCTTGAAGAGCAAAACTTTTGTTGGAGCCATGGCGTAAAAATGCACAAACTGCCGAATCAGGCAGATCGCTACCTCCGGGTATATCTTTTGCGAAGCTCAAAGAACAATGATGATGGCTGAATTGAGCACAAATCAACCACGCCCCAAGTCGCGGGAAAAAGTGAGCAACATGTCGTTGGTTCGCTGCCCCAAGGTTGAGACAATATCAATGGCTTTGTCTCCCTAGCCGTCCTGCCGCCTAATGCAAATGCTCCCGGGGTATCTCAAAAAAGGGGTTTCGCCGTATTGTTTGCCGGAAGGAAATGGTCGTTTGTTGGATCATCTCGTTGTTGCTGTCCTCCTCCAACTTTCCTCCTGTCTGTTCTTTGTGATCCCGGGTTTCAGCGTGGCTTGGCCCCGAGACGGCGTTCAGTGTCAAAGGGCGGGCCTTCGTCAACGGCAAGTCGATGCTAAAAATCGATGCGACCCGAAGAGCTTGGGCTAGGCGGATGTCGCCAAGTTGGCTAGCATGCACTCAGAACCCATGGAAAGTTCTCCCCAAGGCATGGGGAGCCGTCTATCGCATGTTGCTGGTATCGAACGAGAACTGCGTTGGGAAAGCCATGCTTGCACTGAGGCCAAAGGGGTCAAAATCGAAGCCGGGATCGAGTAGCTGTGTCATCGATGGGTATCCGGCATGCTGTGGGTTGACGATGTTATTCATCGGGGAGTGGCCAGAGAGCTGGCTTCCGGGGGGTCCGGTTGAAACAGGCGAGGCGAGCGACATCGATTGCGGTTCGCCGCAGTATGGCGCACCGGGGTAGGGACCCGGGCCACTCGGAGTGTCGGGAGGGTCGGCGTCGTCCATCATATCGGCGGCCGCGTCGTACTCCTGTTCTGAAACACGGGATGAGCCTAGGACGACAGAGTTCCATGATAAGGGAGGGGAGGGGGGAAAGAAACGGGTCAGCTTGCCGAGTTGCTCAATATGATTTTGAAAAGAAGGTGTCGGGTAGAACGGCGCCGGAGTTCTCCCCACACCTGCTCTCGCCTGGGCAGCGGCCTGTTGCTGGAGTGCTGCCATGTGCATTTGGCGTGGCCCTGCCATACCGGCGATCCCTTGTGGAGGTGGCGGGGCTTTCATCGTAGTGGTTGGAGGCAGTGGTTGTCGCATTTGTGTCATATGGTCAGATCCGGCGGGCGATGCGCCGTGCTGAGAGCCGAACGATGCTGTTGCTGTTGGCGAGGCTGAATGCGAAGAGGGTGTTGGTCGACTCTTTGGTGACGCTGCTGACGGGTGGTGATGTATTATCGGAGGGGGTAATGGGGAAACAACCCCTGGTTCGAGCTTTGGAGCTATGCTGGAGTTTGATCTACGGGCATGGTGTCTGTTCAGGAGAGCACGTTGAATCGGCGGTTGTTGCACCATGTTCTGAGGCATGTGAGTTGGGCCAAGATTGGGACTACCAGTCTTGGCACGAAGTTCAGCTTGCACATCGATACCTACAGAGGACATTAGCAATGTCAACACAAACCTCACGAGGAATGCAGGGTCTACGCGGGGGACGGCAAGTGGAACTTCCGTACCTTTTTCGAGCAGGATGCGTTCTAACAGAGAATTCTTGTAACGAAGCATCAAGCACTCGTCGGCGGCATGTCGATGAGCGGCCTGGAGATTGGCAAGATTTTGCTCATGGGTCCGAATGGCTTCCTCTAGCTGCTTGATGTACTCTGTCCGCCGTTCCCGGAAAGCGGCCTGAGCCTGACGGTTCCTTTGCTTCCTCTCCTCGGATGTCGCATAGATC
The DNA here is from genome assembly GCA_027569635.1 of Lasiosphaeriaceae sp. G1095. Classification (NCBI taxonomy): domain Eukaryota; kingdom Fungi; phylum Ascomycota; class Sordariomycetes; order Sordariales; family Lasiosphaeriaceae; species Lasiosphaeriaceae sp. G1095. The sequence continues at coordinate 64,311 of JAPDFK010000192.1, read as the reverse complement.
TGTAGTCCATGTTAGATCACATTGGCAGCAAGACTAAAGACGGTTATCTCTTGCAGAGATAAAAGGAAACACTGCTTATGCACATGCGCATGCCCCATACAGTCGAGCATTTTCCAAGTGATTGCAGGCAGGGAAAAGGCTTATCTCTCAGGATCGACGTACCGGCTTGCGCCCCCCTTTCCGCTTTGGTTGTTGATTCTCCTGAGTTGTAGTAGCAGGGGGGGCTTCCTCTCCTTCAGGACTGGACTCCATCGAGTCCTCACTTTCATCTTTGGTCGGATCGTGCGTGTCGACCGACATGATTTCTGCCATATCCTATCCTTGCTAAAACTTGGAGCAAACCACGCGTGGCGACAAGCGCCTTGGTCTCGTGCAACCGAGAAATTCCACGCTCGGCCCTCAATATTTTTTTTGGTGATAATCAGGACTGTCAGTGACCTGCGACCCCTAACGGCGGCGGCAAGGTACCCTCTCTCTCACTCTACCACAAACACTGTGCTACAGTGCCCAACCCGACACGGCACGAGTTGCTGTGTGTCGGTGTGTGGGGTAGCAGTAGCAGTAGCAGTAGCACGATAGTAGAGCGGCAGCAACTGTGCGATGTGCTGCACCACCAAAGGTTAGGCACCTCGGATAGGTTTCGGACGACACAACCTTAAAGACGGTTACCGGCCGGGCTCACTGTCGCTGCTGGGCTGGCTGGTAGGGCTGAATGGCGCTGACGTGACAGGCCAAAAAATAGAACAAACGTGCGATAAGGGCACAGTCTGGGGAACTGTTCAGGACCAGGGATGGCGCCAATCAGTGCGTCATCTGGGGGAAAAAGACGTTTGGGGGGAGGGGGGGGGGGGGGTTCGGATCCGACAGTCTGGGACCGAGGGATTGATTGTGTGTCAGTTTCCAGCGATAAGGCAAGACACTGTTGCGGTGCAGACACAGGTTCGAGATCAAAGCGGCGGTTCCCTGGATTCTCGAATTCGTGTGTGTCAGGACCAGATTGTCGACGGCTGGGTTTGGGAGGGCCCGAGATAAGCAGGAGGGCGATGACAGGTTGGGTATGTGTAAAGAAAAGAGAAGAATGGGAGGGTTTTATGTAATGTTAATGCCGATGGTGGTGGGAGGGTCCGCAGACCGCCGTTAGGGCGGATTGACTGTGGTCACAGACAAATAGCCAGGTGCTTCCACCCAGCCCAGACGCCGATTCTGGGTCAAACCGGGTCACCTGCGTCTACCCCCGTGCGTCTCGTTGGGCAAGACCCCGTGCAAACTTGGCGCCCTGCCTGCCGCAGCCTGAGCCCTGGATCGCTCAGAGGGTGGGTGGATTGGATCTGTTCCACACTCAGGGAGGCTCCACGGCTTTTTTGTCTCGCGTTTCGATTTAACCCGGCACTCGTGGCGGAGAACGGATGGGTTTGTCGGATACTTGAACCTCTTGGGCGCCTCCCGTTTCTGGCTCTCGATTTCCTACGAGTACTCACTCCCTCGCCTGTTCGTTTCGATCAGTCGTTTCGTCCCGCGACCCCCGCTTTAAGCCCGCCTGAGCGATGGGGCAGCTGGGTACTGGCACTTTCCGGCTGGGAACCGTACATGTGTGTATGTATACACCTGGAGGTACCCCGAGTCTGACAAGGGCCGCTGGAAATCGCCGTTCGTCAAAACGTCACCCCGCAGCCGAAAAAAAACAGTCGACGGCAACAGAAAAAAAAAGAAGTGCTGTTGCCGGTTTGGTCCGCCTGCAGCCTGGAGGAGGAGGAAATCGATTTGGAGGGTTTTCAAACTTGGGCTCGAATTGGTCGTTTGTCGTTGCGCTGTTCGTCCCCAAAATTGTCTTATTCGCCAGACGGAGCAGACGGACGCTCAGGAAGACCGTATCCTCGGCACACACTCTCTTAACACTCCCGGTCAAAGGCAACTGCTGTTCGTGTTGTGTGGATACCAGGTACCTTGCTTTGGGCCAGATCGACTGCTGCGGATACAAAGGCCAAGCTCGGTAAACGGACAACACACGCAATGCTATGGGCGTCTTTTTGGGGGAAAGAGAGGGAAGGCAGAGTGACGAATGTATGGGCAAGTAAGGCAAAGCTAACTTGGCAGGAAGAATGACGTGTGGGGCTGGCTTCCACGCTGAGTGAAAGAGGGCGAGTGAGAAAGATGGAATTGTTCCAGGATGTCGACAAGAGACGAAACAATGAGAGCATCAGCCAGTTGAAACCATTCAACCATCAGCAGCAACAACTTTCTTCGAAAAAGGAGCCGCGAAGGAAGGAGTAAAATGGTCGTTTTCTCTGGGAGCTCTTTCCAACCGGGTGGCACCTGGTTATAAGTGACTAATGGAAACCAGGTACTTGCCCAGAAAGTCACCACCCACTTGGTCGTCCTTGCCCTGCGCAAGTTGCTGGGAAGCACCTACCTGACCAGCTAAGGTACATACATCCATCCGCGCACACGCACGAATTCGACTGGCGGGCGTGAAGCCAGCAAGCACCAGCCAAAGAAAGCACCACCAGCAGGCAACTTGCTCGCTCTCATTTCAGGAACCCCCCCTACAGGGCGCATTGACCAAGTGCCACCGCTGGCGTGGTTGCGGTTCCATGCTGGCCAACAGGGCGAAAGCCGCCAAAACGCCCCTAGCTGGATTGGCACTTGGCATTGGGGCCCGGCTCTTGTTGCAACACACCACTCCCTGGAACCTACCTTTCCCCTCACTACCTCACTACGGGCCCGGTCCGACGCTATGGTTCGCCAGGAACGACGACGACCCCCTTTCGAGAGCAAAGTTGCTCCCGTTCTCACTTTGATTATTATTTCTTTTTCTTTTTCTTTTTCATTATGTTCCATCCTCACCGCAAAAAGGGCTTTGTTGTGGTCTATGGAGCTTGGCACTCCTAGAAAAGCTGGGCCCCTTCGATCTACCTAAAGTACGGAATAATAAGTTCCCATTTCCAAATCAGGACCGCTACGGCAAATTCACTGCCCCGCGGGGACCATGGCAACTCAAGTCTTGAGACTTCGTCCCCGAACCTGGTGCTACCTACTGTACATACATGGGAGCCCAGAGGATGTCCAGTCTCGAGACCGAATCGGGACCGCTGCCTGGCATGGGCTCATCATGAAGAGAGAGAGAGGGGGGGGGGGAGGGAAAGCCTCTTCGCAACTTCAAGTCATAAAGCTCCGGGGCTGTCTCGACCCCGCTAGGAAGCTGGTGGCGGCTTTGGGCCCGGCCAAACAAGAGCCTCCTGCTCGAGGTATGTATTGTGTCGTTATCAAGTTTGCCTGCCGTTGCTGGACGTGCATGAAAAAATTGTCTGAACGTCATGGTTGGAACCAGTCCTTGACGGCATAGGGTTACACAGGACAGCAGGGGCGTTCCGGTCACAGCAGACACCAGGGGTTGTGAGGCAGCACTTGTCATCAAACGAAGTGCGTGAATGCAGACCGAAGGCTGCAGAGCTGCTGCTGGCTTTGCTTTTGCGTGAGTGCCGTGCTATCCATCAGTGCCCCTCGAAACCTGAATGGAGGTTGGCGAGAGACGCCACCGAGATCGGTGTCTCCGGCGGATGGTGAGGGGCTACAAGGGTGTATTGGATACGTTCAGAGATAGATTTTGAGTCTTGCTCACCGTGTGTTGCAGGGACCAAGCTCAAGTAGCCCGCAAGGTCCTTCAATCATGCACTGTCCAATGCCGTGTTCCAATGTGTTGCGAAGCGGGGCCAAGTCTCTTCTCGCCTTGCCAAGTACCCCAAAATTTTCATGGTCATCTGAGCTCGAAGCACAGTACGTCGGGCGAGAAGGTACTGTAGTGCTCTCCTCTCTCGTTCCCCGCTGACAGCCCCCCATGGATCGATCCTGTTGAGTATACCTGCAAGGTACAAGCGCATACATTGAACCCCTTTGGACTGGCAAACTGGGCAGCTTCTGGCCCCCAAATTGCTCGCTGAAAACTGCAGTCGATCCTCGATTTTAAGCTCCAAACCAATCAAAATTACGGTTGACGGAACTTGCCAACTACTAGTACTCGGGAGTAGAGTATATCTTGAGCTGGAACTTTTCAAGATTGCGTGGTCAGCCTCTCTCTGTCTGCCGGTCCAATCGTGAGCTAGCACTGGGGGGGGGGGTGTCTTTTGCCGGAGGGGTTGCTGAGTGAGTCTGCTTTGTTGCGCGACGTGGAGACAAGGTTGGGACTTTCAACTGGCTCTTCCATTCCATGTCAGAGGTCCGGACGAACATCGTGATCACTGATAAAAGTTGAAGCACGGCTCCCGAATTTATGTTAACATCCCTGGAGACGCATCCCTTGTCCTGCTGGTCCATTGCCTGCAGGCATGTTGGCGGCTTTGGCGGAAAGCCCCACTGATCAGATCCTAACGCACAAAGGCGGCGGGGCAAGCGGCTGTCAAAATACTCTACTCGGGCAGTTCTCTCAAGTTTCTCCTTGCTAGCCGAGTCCCTCTTGTTGTAACTTGTGAGACGGGTTCGGACTTCAGAGGGAGGACAAAGCTCGTCTTGCAGGAGCTAGTTGTGTTCTTCGACGAGTTTGTAGCTTGTCAGGTGCTTCGAGTCCTACTAATAAGATGAGAACACGAGCTATGGATTTTGGTCAGTTGGAATTATCGAACGCAGTGCTTCGTTTAAACCAACTCAATCAGGTTAGACTTGCGCAGAATATCCAACGGTAGGGTCCCATTATCCGCCTCGGCAGGACAGGCTCACCAGACCAGTCATCCCTGGAAATCGACTGTGCATCTCCGAGGAGCTTGGATCGCTCTAACAAAAAGCCGGTGTGGCTCCATGATCAGTCACCGACACTTCAGGTGTTTACCTGGCAACCTGGCTCCAACGAATAACCTCGTTCGTTTGCCCGGGACGAGCCGCACCACTGGATCGACTGTGAAGATGGCGTCGTTTGACCGTGGAATGTTTCCGCCCGCCGATTGACTTTGGTAAATGTCTCCCTTGTTCGTGCGTGCCCGCCCAACCCTGCTGGCCTCCCTCTTGCTGCGAGCAAATGAGTTGAGGATCCGATGAACCGCAGGATTTGGACCTTGAGCCACTGCAAATCATGCAGGATGAAAAACCGAGCATTTTCGGATCAGCCATTGAAAAGACCGACGACCGGCAGGACAGATGCAGATGCGTTTCTCTCATGGGGGCACTATGGGTGTGTGCTTCGAAAATGCGTCTGGCTGCGCTGCTTTGAAGCAACTGATGGGAGGGGGGGTTGAAGCCCTCTCTCATTGGATTGGACTTTTCAACCGCATCGGGTGAGGATGGCTTCGTCAAATTCGACACCTTCTAGAATACTTCTAGCGCTGCGCTAATGCACCATGTCGACACTAGTGCGCTCTGAAGCAGCATCGAGGGCTCGAGACAGCCCTGTCTCGTCGTCGTCTTCACACATCGACATTCGACATCGACAAAGTGCATCGGGAAATGAGGCAGCTCAAGCCTCAGGAGTCTGCATCTGGTGAGGTATATATTTTCAGCCTGGCGCCCGTTGTAACCTGTGCTGATGCAGATCACCGTTCTGGGTACAAGGCTGTTTGATGACCCTGTCAAGCCTGTCGACCCTGTCCTCATCTGCGAACCAACGGCTAAAATCCCCACGCTTGATGCAGCAGCTCTTCGCATCGCTCCTCCGCTGGGCGGCCAAGAACCGGGGTATCATCTGAACCATCGCCTGCAAGATTCCTGAAGAGATGTTGCCTTATGCAGGTCCTGGGGGTGGGTTGGCAATGGCCTCGAAGGCTTGCTTCCGGGGTTGTCTTCCGAGGCGGGCTTCCTGTGCGTGGAAAGCGCCATGAGTTTCCATGCATGATATGGAATGTTCCATGCATCCGCCTGCTTGCAGAAGAAGCAGAAGAAGAAGCAGCAGAAGAAGAAGGAGATAAGAGCCTCTCCAGCCTCAGAACCTGTGGCCTGTCTGGTCGAGGCTGGGCGAAGCATACCCTCTTATCAAGGTTGCGGCAGATAAGACGGCCAGACCACTTGGCCTTCCTGACCAAGACAAGATCAAGATGATGGTGTGCTGCACTTGGTGTTGAGAAATACCCGAGTTCTCAAGTTCTAGACGACATCGGTGGTGATTGTTTCGCCAAATCAGGGGCCATGGTCTCTCTGAGAGTCTTGAGGTTTGGGCCAAGCTTGAAGCAATGTCTGTAAGTGCTGCGACCTATAACATGTTGTAACTTTTCTTGACGGCACACGTAGAGTGATTATCCGTCGCCTGCGATGTAGTGACGACAATCCTCCCGCCAAGTCGAGTACGCTCATGCTGGCTTCCCGGTCGATGCCATGGATATGAGGTCTCTTTCAAGTTTCAGCACTTGTAGTGTGTATAGAGCTGAAAAGCACTCCGAGGCCGGACTCTTGAATCTCCTGCTGAGGGGATGTCTGGGGTTCGCTAGTATATACGTATACGTATACGTATATGTATACATACTCCTCAACGGTGATCTGCAATTGCGTCAGAGTCTTGCCGCGTTTCATGGGAGGTATACATAGTTCAGCTTGGTTCTTGACTTTGACTGGACATCAAGAATGGCCTGCTCAACAGGTGAACTGACTGATAGAAACCCGTTAAGCTGGGAGGAAATGGGATGTTTAGTATTAAGTTGCTTGGTTGCCAAGTGGGCGACTGGATTTGGAAAGAGGCAGAAAAAGAATTGGCTGATGGTGGGGCCATCGCAAGGCAGGCACAAGATTGTCAGATGCCTTCCATTCTTTGGTGGATGGTGGATGTGGAGGTGTCGCAGCAGGAACGCCCCAAGTCGTCACTGGCCGTCAATGGCCGTCACTGTCACCTGAGTGGAGCGAGCCATGGGGGAACACAGTGCTTAGTGTTGGTTGAACTGTGCTACCAGACTGTGCCATCCAAACGCGCTAAGTGCCGGCCTAGATTCACAAACTGCTGGACCCTACTGGTTAGGGCCCACACCGCCTAGGTTTTTGTTTACTTTCAACAACAATCAGCGAATCAGGCGCGACACCCCACTTCGCTCCCCGTTCACGACGTGTTTTTGATTGACATCATCCCTACCTTACCTCTCCTCCCAGGTTCACACCCTCCATTCCCAACAGGCGTCATTTCGAGATTGCTCGCCCGTCGTTTCTTTCCTCAATTGCAATTCACGATCGCTATCGCATCGCGAAAAGTGCGCTCGGCAACCCGATACTAACCAACAACCATCATGGCCCGCCGCTCTGCGCGCCTGGCATCTGGAAGCGTCGCTAGGGTAAGTGGCTGAACTCCGAGAAAGAGAAAGAAGAAAAGCCGTGCTGGAGGTGTGTGCTAATCGGTCGCACGCGCATCTAGACGCCCAGCAAGCCAGCCGCCGAATCTTCTCTTCTCGCCTCTGTCGCTGAGCGCGACGACAGCCCTCCAGATGGAGCTGCCCAGAGTCTCAATGCGCTCGTCTCGTCCCCCTTGAAGGGTCCCAAGACTCCTGGATTTTCGTCGCCCATCAAGCCACCCATGTCAGAGATGCATCCCAGCAAAGCCCACCACACCATGGCGCCGCCCTCGTCCGGCTTGCGCCTGGGCTTCACTGATATCAAGCCGGCCTCAGATCGTGATGGCCTCCCTGCAGCAGTCCACTCGACGCCATCCAAGGTCACCGTGCCGTCTGGCGACTTCAGCTTCCGGTATGCCCGCGGGCAGACGGGTGGGCAGACGGACATGAAGCTTGGCCCCGAGGCCCAGAAGATGATGGATGAGCTCCGCGAGCAGGCCCAGAAGATTAAGGAAGAACTGGTCGCGAAGCGCGACGCCGAAGAGGCCCGGGAGGCGGCCGAGGGTCCACCCAACAGCCGCAAGTTTGCTCAAGCCAAGGGCAAGGCCGGCCGATACAGCGCTGTTCACATGGCAGAGTTCAAGAAGATGGACTCGATCGCAAACCACCCCTCGGCATTTAGAGCCCAGCCGGGACGTGTCACGCCGCTCAAGGCAGGCATCAAGCGAAGCCAGTCCAAGGCGAACCTTGACGACCGCGACAAGCAGGGCACTCCAGTTTCCACTGCCGCCAAGCCCAAGCCGCAGGCCTTGGGCGAGCCTCTTTTACCCGTCAAGCGTGCTCGGCAGCACATGGATGATGACATCTCCAGTAACCGCCCCGTCTCTCGTGATGGAAGCTCGATCCCAGTGCCCGGCTCTGGTGTTCGTTCAGCTATTCCGCGGTCCAAGTCCAGTTTCGCTTCGCTCATGACCCCTACCAAATCTTCTCTCGCGCGGACTACTAGCGTAAAGACGCCGCTGCAAGGCTCGCTTACCAAGTCGCCGTCGAAAGCGACTCTGAGCGGCCTGCCTCGGTCCGCCACTACAAACAATCTTCCCAAGTTTAACCTCGAGGCGGTCGAGACGGAAAAGGCACCAGAGCAGACGGCCCGCAAGATCAAGAGTCCTATGAGCCGGTTTGATAAGGTCAAGTCGATGCTCCGAGGCACGAGGGCCAGTGCGGTCAAGGCTAAAAGTGCTCTTCCGCTACCATCGATTCTAGCGGCCTCCAAAACACCGTCGGTTGTCCGCACCGAGAAAACCACGCTGCCAGTCCCATCGACCACACCGCGGAAGCTCACTAAGCGTGTGGCCTTTACGCCTGACACGCAGCGTGCTGCCCTGGCTCAGAACTCACCATCCCCCATCAAGTCTAGCATCCCTCAGTCCAAGTCCAGGCAGGTTCTTGGCGAAGTATACTACCCTCCCCTGGACGCAATCATGGCTGAGGAGGCGATGGATCGTGGTCTTGCGTACCCAGATCTTTCCAACGGCCGGCCTCTCCCGGAGCCTCCGGTCAAGGCGCTGTCCTTTAGCAAAGGCAACTCTGTGGAGCCGAGATCTGCCGGCACATTCACGTTCCGGAGCGACCACACGATCCAGTTTGACAGCCCGTCCACCAAGTTCGGCGGCAACTCCCTCCCCGGCTCTCCGGCGCAGTGCGGCGTTCGTCAAGTGCGCCCGTCGATTCTGCCGAGCGAGTTCATGCCCGGCAGCTTCCCCATGTCTGCTGGGTCAACAACCACAGACGTGGCAACCGCCACCGGCACGGGTACCAACAAGGAGAACGAGGCTCCGCGGTCCGCCTATCTGGCGCTCCCCCACGGCATGAAGAACAAGAAACGCAACCGTGTCAGCACCGACGAGGAGGAGGCCGAGCAAGAGCTAGCCGAGCGCGCTGCCAAGAAGCGGAAGCAGGAGACGGTCCCCGAAGGTGAAGCTCTCCTCGCGCCGAGGCTCATGGCTACTGCTGTTGGTGCTAAGCCGTCCTTGAGCAACACGCCCCGGAAGCTGCTGTCTCCTGTTGGCTATGCTGGCTCTCCTCGTGGTACCCCGCGCGGCACGCCTAGTCCCATGAAGAAGAGGGCTGGGATTAGTCTCAGCCGGCTGAATATGCTCTCGCGTCCGAAGATGCGGAAGTGAAGAAGTGTGTGGAAATTTGGAGACTACGCGAGCACGCGAGAGAGTATCACTTGGCTGGCTGCCGTCTTGGATCAGTTTGGCTGAGATGTCTTTGACTGAGAGGGCCCTGTTGGTGTGGGTGTTGGAGAGGCATGTCTTGGGGCGTTGAATGCTTGTGTGTGCCTCTGGGTATCATGATATCATCGATGTCCTCACGTCACTGTCTTTTGTGGACATTTGGTACACCAAGCTCAGGATCTGGAGAGGTGTGTGAGTGGGTATTTCTTCCCGTACAATTACTCTTATTTGCTTTTGATCATTAGGTCCACTGAGACTACGGCGAACATATGGTTATGGCTGGGATGGCTGGGGAGGTACATAAGGGGTACGGGGTCGGGTACCGGATGATGGACAAGGCGTTATTCCTGACCTGTTAATGGGCCTCGGTAATTTTTACCTGAAGGTATCTGCCAGGCTTCTTTTTGTACCAGCATCGGTCTTGTAGGGTTTTACAAAAGCACGTCATTGATTGTTATTTATTCTTTTCTGAAAGAGTTGGTCTTTCCTCGTGCGTGTCTCTGTTTGTTGATGAGTGATTCGCGCCTTCCTTTGTATTTTCGTACCATTCATTTTGCTTTGCATTTCTGCCTTTTCTTTCGTCTTAACACTTCTTATTTTCTATATGTCAAATTCATCTTCTTGCCAGCGCTCGCTTTGGGCCGGGGGGGGGGGGGGTGCCTGACCATACATTCTTTGACGGCGTCTTGCCTGATCTTAATCATCAGAATTGACTCGGCGCGTTTTCTTTCTTTGACACGACATCTTGCCGCCCACATTCGTTTCGGAGCGCGTTTGTTCACTGCTGGGGGGGTGAAAGTCCACCCACCCATCTATCAATATTCCCATCGACCTTGGCTTCAGGGGGACAGACAGAGGCTACTAGCGATCAATTACCTACCTACCAATACCGATTTGCGGCGTTATCTTTGTCATTCGTAGACCAGACGATAAGAACAAAAAATGTCTCGTCCACCCCTTTCCTACTCCAGCTCCAAAGTCCACTCCCACTCCCATTCCTCTCTGCGGAAGAATCACCAGCAACAGCAACAACAACAACAACAACAACAACAACAACAACAACAACTGCAGTCGTCCTCCTCCCCATCGACACAGCACCGCCGCCACCACGTCTTCACATGCACATTTTGCTGGCGCCTCTCGCCCGGCCAGCCGCGGGTCCTGGGGCGGTCCGCGCGCCTCGCCTGCGCGCCGTGCTATAAATCCCTGCTGGACCTCGCCATCTGCTGGGTGTGCGGCGAGACGGTAGTGCGCAGCGACGAGTGTGTCAGCTTGGGCTGGTGCTTTTGGCACAGAGCGTGCTATGGCTGTTTGCTGTGCGGGAGTCGCTTGGTGGCGAGGGGTCTGAGTGTTGCCGAATTGTTTGCGGATGATGACGAGGGGGAGGAGACGGAGCGGGAGGCGTCAGGAAGGAGAAGAAGAAAAAAGAAGAGGGATAAGAGGAGTTATAATCGAGGAGGCTCTAAAGAGAGGCTGGTAAATGGTGAAGGGGATGATGAATATGATGGTGACGAGGGGGGTGGGATGGTGGCATTGGGAACGGGGAGAGGCAGAGAGATTGATGAGGTTCCTCTTTGTGCAAACTGTTTGGTCGAGGTGGATATGGATGGGATGGATGAGAGGTCTGTGGTTCAAAAGGGGCTGAGGAAGGTCGATCGTATTGATGGTGGGCTGAGCCGACAGAGATGGGAGACAAAGGAGTCCGACAAATTTGCTGAGGTCTGTGGATTCACATCACTACCGACCCTTTTTCCCCTGTTGCTGAGATTCGAGACTGACAAAGAGACGGAGGGAAAACAGCGCAACATCCACTTACACAGAAGACGTGACGGTCGGTCATTCCTGGGCGATGGAGCCAACCCTGAGCCAGCAGAGTTGATGGAAGAAAGGGGCCAGCCCCCGTTGACGGTGTATGTGTCAATGACCGACCCCATTGGCAAGGAGGCTTTCAGACCGAGCCCGACGAAGCCGATCCCAGACTTTATGCGTCCGGCCGGTGACCATCCTCCCATATATATCCCTGATCCGGCACCCGGGCGGCCCACAAGACCCGGGACTGGTGTGCTGGCGAGCAAGCATTCGTCAAGTGCATCTACCATCTGTCTCCCATCATCCAGCAAATACTCTCACACCGATTCGAGGTCGATCAGCCCAACGCAGTCTCTCTCGTCGGACGTGTCGTCATCATCCCAGGGACATCGAGGAGCATTCGAACATCGGGGCATGTCCTTCGTCAGCACTGAGCCTCTTTTGCTCCCATCATCGCAGCTGATGCAACGCGTCAACAATGATGCGAACCTTTCTTCGTCTACATTCTCAACCTATCTCACGCCGCCAGAGTACCCCTCCCCTACAGTATCTCAAGGGACGAGAAGCACCGAGTCGCTGTCTGATACCAGTCACGAGACTAACCCACATCCCGATCCATGGTTTTCCAGCCGTTCGTCAGGCTACTCGTCCCACATCAGCCGTGTCCGGCGGCCCGAGGGTACCATCACACGTGAAGGCAGCCACAACTCCTTCAAGAAGAGAGTCGAAAAATCCGCCTATCGAGCTGCGCTACAAAGCACCACTCACCTCCATCACATGCCGTCACACACGGCAGCGCCCCTAACGTCGTCCGAGTTTCTCGAACGGTACCAGCCGCTCAAGGGGTCCAGCAGCCCCGTGTTTCCGTCCGTCATGGTATCCTCTCGCGAAGCCAACGGAGAAGTGGTGGCCCCATTCCGCAGAGAGAGCAGCAATATTTACAGCAACAATATCAATACTAATAATAGCACCCCGTTCAGAGGCCACATTATGGCCAGGATGCGGCGCAACAGCAGGGCCGAGCCAAGTACCGGGCAGGTCACGGAGGAGACGGCGCTCGCGACTACCTTGAATGCGGATATCAGACCGAGTCGGGCCCCGCGAGGCATGAGTGGAGAGAAAGGAGGGGGTTTGTTGGTTGGAGATCCCCGGGCTACGACGAAACGTCGGAGTGTCCAGGCCGAGTTGAAGAGATTGTTTGGGAGGTGAAAGGTGAACTTGTACCGTGACTGACTGACTGGCCCTACAAAAACTGCGGGACAAACAGGGCTTGGGAATATTGCTTAGTGGGTAGCTAGTTATGCGAGTAGGGTAAAGATATTAGTAGAGTATGACTTTGCAAAGTCGGAGGTGCCCTCGTTCAGACACGACATATGTAACAGCTGCATACCTAGCTTGTTTAAGTGTTATATAGGGGAGAATGGCTGGCTGCTGAGGCCGGGGTCCAAGTCTGCCTTCTCACGATCGACAGGGGCTGGTTTTGCCTCGTTGGTGTAAGTTCTAATTGCCGACAGGCGCCTCTCGTTTGGCAGGTGACTTATATGCGACACTCGAGGTACTCCAGAGCCAAAGAAAGGTAAGTCCTGCACTGCATTTTTAGCCCCAAAGGAGAAGTATCGAGTTGACACGAACCACGATATCTCAACCCTAACTAACCCTGTCGCGAGATATGCAACAACAACAATAAAACACCACGTTCACGCCCGAGATATCACATACGACCATAGGCACTGGAAAGCTCGGGATCCCGTCCGCTCTCCCTTAGATAAGCCAGTGACCGCTAGACTAGTAGTTGGGTCGGTGACGACCAGCGAATCCCTCGTGTTGTATGTTCTTTTTGTAATTTTTTGCTCCGCTTCGTGACGAGAGACTCGAGGTTGAGGATGAGGTGTCGACAGATGGGCCTGTAAGGTTCCGTACAGCGCCCCTGACATCTACCGCCCAGAAGATTGTCGAGCTTAACACCCAATCTTCAACCAAGGAAATAAAGTATAAGAAGGGTCCTTCGCTCTCCAGATTATGTCTTTATTGGCTAGTTCAGTTTATCACTTGTTGCCTGCTCAATTTTAATCCAATCGTGGTATGCAAGAGGTTCGGTTCCCGTATCCTGCGAGATAAAACCCTAACCCTTTTCTTGTGAGGAAAAAAGGCTGCTCACCCCACCCCAGCCTGTCAGCCCCGCCAACTCCAGGCGAATCACATCACTGGGAAACAGCTTTCCTTTGACAACCATCCGCAACTTACATCAACCTCGTCCCTCTTCCACAAGCACCAGTGCGTTTCCACAAACATCAATCGCTCACCTCGACCGACAAACCGTACTCTTGCAAGACTACCTCTAACCATATGCAAGGATAAGACGTTTTCCATACAGACATCAATAGCGAAGATAGCCAAAGGCTCCCAGAATAACCATGGCGCCCGTCCATGTCGACCACCAGACCTTGATGGGTGCGTTTGCCATATGCAATTCCCTTAAGCGCATTCTGCTCACCTTGACCTAATTATTCTCAGATAACATCAATCGCATTCTGGAAGACATATTCCAGGTTATGGCACAAATTCAAAACTACGACCAGGGCGGCCGCCCCAGTCGCGAGGCGCTGATGAGTGACCTGTTCGTGCCCTACCCCTCTTCCAATTGCCCCCTCTTCCTTCCACTTTGCTAACGCACAATCCTTCCATCCAGCCAAACTCTCGACTCGTCCCTCCTAGCCACATACAACTCAGCGGCGGCAGCACTTGAAGCGAGCCCCAAGATCCCGGAACAACTCATTCGCTACGTCGAGAACGGGCGCAACCCAGACATCTACACACGCGAGTTCGTCGAGCTCGTGCGGCGGCTGAACCAATTGACGCGCGGCAAGGCCAACGCCTTCCGCTCTTTCAGGGATGTGCTCGCCCACGAGATGGAGGTCGCCATGCCCGAGCTGCGCGACGACATTCGCAGAGTGGCCAATGCCACGGGTGGCCCCGGCCCGACCCCGGCGGCGTTACAGGAGGCTGCGGGAGGAGCAGCAGCAGCAACAACAACAACAACAACAACAGGTCCATCTTCTGGATAGTGGACGACGAGAGAGGAGCCTCCTCCCCGCCACCGCGGCGTTGCTCCCTCCTAAACCAGCAGGGATGACTAGCATATGTCTAAAATAAAGAAGAGACATCTGCGGCACTGCAGAATGGAAGTTCTGATGCTGCCGGTGCTGATATTTTTCCCGGTGTCTCCCGACTCTGAGACTGCCGATTCTTGTACTGTCGACGTTGATACCACTGCTGGTGCGACTTCCGAGACTTGCTTCTCAGCTGCTCCCCCCGGCCCGTCTCTGATTCTTCTCGGGTGCCTCCGACTCTAATACTGCTCAAGGGCCTCTCAAATCTAATGCCTCAGCCCGCCCTAATCAATTTAACGCGGGGGCCACGTACTACTTCGACGTTTGTGGCAACTGGGTTACTACTATGTGCGGGATCCGTATGTCGATGAAAGAGTCGAGACAGCGGGGAGTTGGGTGCAAATCCCAAACTACTCGAACTGAATAATGCTCTTTTTGGTGGTACCAGAGATGATGCTACTACTTATGATTGTGGCATTGAGGCTCATGAACAGATCGAGATATGGCAGGGGGGTAAATCGGAAAAAGAAAAGGGAGAGGGCACGTGATACCACGGCTAGGAAAACCAGGTCACCCAGCTGAGCGGGCCTATTGTCTTTGAAAGGAAATAACGGGCTTCGCCGGTAATATATTTGCCTGGCCACCAAAACACAATACACTTGGGTACTGTTGCCACACAGCAAGTAAATGGATTGATTGACAAGGTGTTCGCTTTCCCTTCGAGAGGCAAACATGAACTGGGGTTTTTCTCTCTGATATCTAAGGCTCATAGAGGAATTAACTGACTGGCCAAATTAACACAGATGACAGACAGTTTGAAACCAGTAAATGGGTGGTTTGAACTTCTTGTCCGCTGTTCGTTGTTGTTGCGTTTTCTACCGTGGCTTTATTTTTCTGTCATTCCTCTTGGCGAGGACTCTTTCTCGTTGTCCTCCCAAATGGTCCAATATCTTTAGCGTCAATGTGTAAATGCACTCACTACCTTTGACATAGCAAAGCAAAGTGTATTTTACATGACTTGCTTGTGGAGAGGTTGGCATAATAACCAATGGCTCGGGGTGTAAGCTCGTAATGGAACTCCAACTCATAGGGTTTGACAAGTGCCATGCTCAACAGTGTAATAAGGAGACAGACAGACAGACAGACAGACAGACAGACAGACAGACAGACAGACAGACAGACAGCCCGGCCAAACAACGAGCAACCAAGTGTGCATGCAGCATTTGTCGAGCAAAAGGGGAACGAACCTCCCTCGCAAGTCCTGCTGCAGCGAGAGTGCCTCAAGTCTGACCGGCTGCACTTTGTATCTATCTATATAAAATGAAATGAACGAGTGTTATTTCTTGCTAGGTTGTTGACCTGCTTTAGAGGGCCAAGCGGTTTCACCATACAAGCTTGGTTGTGGTCGTGTTTAAGTTGGGGCATTTCAAGTCTGTTCTAATTACTTGAAGGATAAGGGAAAAGAAAGGGTGGGAGAAAGGGGACAGCGTGATCTTTAGGAATGGTGTTGCGAGATATGAAGGACTCGAGTTTTATTTCGGATGATGGACGGACTGTGCGAGGCAAGGCAAGGCGGTACGGTGGCGTGGGATTCTCCCATAATTATGGGCGACGAAATCCTCATCCCCTTGGGGTGGTATATTCAGCCAAAAATTGCCGTCCATATTCCACGGCGATGGGTGTGTGCGGTTGGGCCCGCTAACGAAGACAAGGGGAAGACTAGGTTAGCCACCTACCGCGAAATCCGATTGCCATGAGGGAACAACTAGGTCTAGGGGAGTCCAGATACCAGGTGAGATCTAGGTAGGTCTGATCAACCAGACTCTCCCGCCGGGACCTCGCGGAGTTTTCCGACTCGCTGGTTACTGTGCTAGATGAGTTTCTTTTTTTCCCAATTTTTTTTTAAAAATCTTGGATATCTTCGTGGGAGAAAAAAAAAATAAAAAAAAATAAAAAAGGTTGGTGGATTATCGCAATTCTCACGAACATTACTGTCGTGTCTGTGCTTGATAGCTTCAACGCGTCCACTTGCCTTGCGTGTCCTGCGAGCCCCGTGTGAGAAGGAGAGATTGGCCGAGTTGGTAATTGCTTCGTATTGAATATTCCTCAATGACCCCAAAGCCCACAGGTTCGATTCCACCCCGCCCAGTTTATTTGGTTGTACATATATATAGAGTCAGGTAGTCCATCACCTCTGTGTTTCTTGGTAACATACAACGCTACCTAGGTAACTATTAGGGCTCATCTATTCACTCAAAGATTAAACCAACCTCCCTCCTCGCTCCCCTTCCTCCCATGCAACTGCTGCGCTTCCTTTAGCCAAAGCAAGGACATGAACATACACAGACCCAGCCACGCCTATGGGAAAGCCAGTCTTCAAGATTAACAAACATTCATTAACTCCATCTTCCATTTCATATCAACATTAGCTTGCTCGTCGTCTGCCTGCCCACTTGCTTACTTACACCTACAATGCTATGCCAGCTCAACGGCCAGCGGCAGAAATATTAAGTAGGTAAATAACGGGGGCTGCCTAAGACGACCACAAAATGTTTAACACTCGAAGTGTAACTACATAACGTCTTCAAAGCCCCTTATCACAGATCCAGATCCGGATTTCGTCCATTGAACCATGAAACCCATGGCCAGGGGCAGCTATGTATATCTACACATCTAACCCCTGTCGGCCTGCACAGCATGAAGGGCTTGGTTAAGCGGAACAATCCTCAGACTCCTGCCCCGTCTCAGGCTCGTCGCGGGCTGCTGATAACTAGGTGGATTCATAACGGTGGGGCTGTTCGCGTCTTGCCACTTGCGGAAAACACTCTTCAGGTCTCTTGGAATCCCCTCGAGGACAACGGTCGAGATGGGCACGAAGGGGCGGTCCTCCATGCCGGCAGCCAGAATGGCGTATTCCTGAGCAAAGTCAAGGGCATTGTGGAAGGCGGCGTACTGGTGCTGAGACCGGGCGCCGACGATAATGTACATCTCGAAGAAGGCATCGAGGATGTAAATGTTGCCGGGAACAAGGTCTGTCTGCTTGAAGGGGAAGAGCTCCGTGATCTGTTTGACATGGTTAGTTAAGGATGATTCCAATTAAACAAGAGTTAGCAAAGACTCACCTGATGCTTGTCGGCTGAGTTTGAGCAGAACAGCCGGCCGCAGTACCGATCATAGTTTGGCTTCAGGCGCCAGTGGTCGGCCGAGGGCGCCCTGGCGCCTCCGCCAAATATGTCCCAGAAGCTCTCTGGCTCGTTATCCTCTTCAATTTCAAGCAGCTCGCCCATCAAGGCGAGGTCCATGCCCACAAGTCGTGCGCAGCCCAGCTCATCCACGTCGCTGCCCTTGCCTTTCCAGAGATAGCACTTGCCCTGCTGGGTGATGAGGTATGGGAACCCCGAGCACAAGTTGGCCGGCGAGAACTCAACCTCGTCGAAAGCAACCTGGCCCAGATATCGTCGACCGCAGAGCATATTCGATGCCAGTGAGTCGTACTTGTTGCTTGATCCACGGCGCACAATCACAATCCCCCCGAGAGCCTGCAGAAATTCCGCGGTCTCCTTGCCCTGCGACAGCCTGACGAGTTTTCCGCCAAACGAGCGGGCTTCCCGCCGGGCAAAGAGTTCGGTATCCTCAATAGTAGACTCGGACACCTCGTCGCCGGCCCAAAAGTATACCTCATTAACCTTCTTCCCTGTACTATCGGTAAAAGAGTGCGGGCAAAGGTACATCTCGCGCTCAAACAAGACTCGCTCATAGTGCGCCGGTACAGGAATTTTCTTGCCATCACCAAACACCTGGAACAGCTGAGCTCGCTGAGTCTGGATCCTGGAGCCGGTAGCGGGCCGTTTCAGAAGGATGTCGGCCGCGTCTGCAGTATATCTCCGCTTCGGACGCTCTGGGCCGAAAAACTCGGACAGCATGTTTGTCACCTCGGCGCTAGACTTGGTTGGAGACCGTGCTGGGGAACGCACTGGGGAGCGCTGCGTTGGAGATCTCGTTGGTGATTCCATCCTGGGGGGTGTCCTTGAGAATGAGTGTTTGGGAGGCGGCGGCAAAGGCCTGGCGCCTCTAGGAGGCGCGCACATCTGTTGATCAGACTCAGAATCCACGACAGGCTCTGACCTCGCAGTTGCTTGGCTCAGACCCAAGCCGACACCGCCCAGAGCAGAAGTATTCTTTGCTGGAACTGGAGGTCCCAGGTCGCCAAAAGGGCTGGCGTTATTCTTCGCCGGCACCGGAGGCCCAGATTCAGATTTATCATTAAACAGTTGCCTTCTTGGCGTGCTAGAGAGATCAGGGAATGGCTGTGCTTTGACGGGCGATGGAGGTTGCGACTTTTCCGGTTCGGGTTTCGGGGTGGGTTGGCCGTGCTCATCCAGGAATCTCGACATTCTCTTCAGGTCAAGCTTCCTGGGCGAAGAGGGCTGGGAAATAGGTTGGTCATTGGCAGGCTCAGCAGGTTTTGATGACTGCTGGCTCTTCGCGGCTAGAGACGCTACCTGCTCGTGGACCTTGGTCGGAGACCGCGGGCGGGGTTTAAAGGAGGAAGAGTCTACCAGTGTGATGGGCTGGCCAGTTGATCGTGTCCCATGCTCAGATTTCTGCTTAGCGGAGTCGATCAGTGGGATGACGCTTCCCACAGTTTGTGGCTTGTCCTGCACCAATGACCTTCTCGAGTCCACGAGGGAGATGATTTCTGGCTTTGGAGAGGTGACAAGTCTCTCGGGTTTAGGGGAGGTAACGAACTTCTCAGGTTTTGGGGAGGTGACAGGAGGTTTCTTCTGTTGTACCGGGGCAGCTTCGACCTTCACAGACTCCTTGGGCTTCTCAGGTTCGGTGAATTCCTCAGCTGGCTTGGCAACGGTGGTTGGAGCTTTCCTCCGAGGTCCACGAGCCCGATTCTTAGTCAAGTGAGCCAGTTGAGGGCCAGGTGCTGCAGCCTCCTCCGTCTGGGTTGCTCCTGAGCCTGTACTAATAGAAGGACTTGGGCTCTTCTGGGGACCAGCGGAGCTCATGGGAGAAGGGCCCCTTGCCAGCAAGCCAGCCAACACAGGATTGAACCGATCGGCAAGTCCTCCACCGCTGACCTTGCTCTGAAGTCGGTTGACAATACCGGTTTCCTTTTGTACAATGGGAGGGGTTCTCGCCTTAAAAACAGGCTCCCTCTCGACCTCGGGGGAGAACCTCGACGATGTTGAAGGCGTAGGTGAGTGCTTTGGGCCAGTTGCGAGATGGCTTGGTCGGGCAAAGTCTGTCAAAGTGCGGGGTGTTTCCAAGGGAGGACCTAAACTTGACGTCGATGAGCCTTGCCTCGAGACGGTGCCAGTCCGACTTATTTCTAGCCTCTTCGCGAGTCCCTCGGGAATGGGTTTCTCGTCGAGCGAGCCAGACGATCCAGGACCTTTTGGGACCCCTCGGCCTTCCTGCTGGGCTTTCTTGAAGTCGTCCTTTTTCTTCAGGATCGCCTCCTTGAATTCGTCCTTTCGCTCGTTCTTTTTAGGTCCGCCGGTTTCATTTAGGGCTGCCTTGCCTCGCAAAATATTGCTCTTCAGCTCGTCCGGGGCAACATAGTTTTGCGTCTTTGCTCTCCGCAACTTACCAAAGACATCTTTCAGTTCGTCAGGTTGCCCTGCATTTGTCCCGGGGGGTGGCGCTCGTGGTTTGAGGTTTGCACGGAAGTCTTTCTTTGGCGGCGTTGCTGGCTTAGTCTTAGTTCCCGGCGCGGACTCGGCAGTAGGGCTGACACTGTCCGGATCCTCGCTTCCCCTTCTCGACGATGGCGTGAGGTTGCCACGGAATCCACCAGGGGCTGCTTTGTCACTGGGTGAAATACGGGGAAATAAGCCAAGCCCAGCAGACTTGACAGCCGCGCCCATTGGTGTGGATTTTAAAAGCCCGGTGGTTTTAATCTCAGGTTTCCTGGGAATAGATGGACTACAAAGGGGTTCCGCGCTGCCGGTGTTAGCCTTTTGAGCCTTAGCCTTATTCAACTCTACCATCCAAGCCGGTTGGTTGGCTGCAGGAGGAGTTGGCTTCGGCTTTGGAGAATCCGGCTTGTTGAGGGCAGCCTCGAGCCAGCTTGAGGACTTGGTCGGGCTCCATCTCCGAGGATCCATTGTCTTGGACGGGCTTGTTGGCAGGTTCTCATCAGCCTCGTGCTGGGCCTCTGCCGGGGACGTCTCAACAGGGGCAGGAGTTGGCTTTGACTTCTCAGGCTCTTTCTCGTGACTTGAGGTTGGCCTAGAGGAAGGTGTAGCTGATCCGTCCCGAAGCATGCGCGGGGGGCGAGGGCTGCTTCGTTGAGAATTATCAAGGCCAGGCCTGTTGGACGCAGAAGAGTCTGCACGTTGTAAGCCTCCGGGGGAAGTAACGCTCCATCTCTTGACACTATCTGAGCGCTTCATCATTGCGCTCTGCACAAATCCGCCCATACCCTTGGTTGGAGAGATGGGTCTGTTCGGCGAGACACGCCCAGAAGATACAGCAGGTTGGCGGTCAATGGAGGGCGTCGTCTCACCGCCCTCGAGGGCTGAGCCGATCGGGGGGCTGAGCCGCTGGGCGTTGGTGAGATTGAGTGGTGATCCAAGTTTGCTGTGCAGGGCGGGGGATTCTTGCAGCACGGCTGCCGTATCCTTGGAGGGCTCCTTTGGCGACATTCCAGCAAGCTGTACGCGCGAGGTAGACATGTCCACAACGTCCTGGTCCTCGACCTGGTTCTTTCTGTATGCTGGCGAGTTTTGTCCTCTCTCAGCGGTTTGGCGGAACCAAGTCGGGTCCTTGCCGGCCAAAGACTGGGCGATTTGGTCACGAGTCAAGTTCTGATCGGGTGCGGGTGCGGGCAGGGACGCGGGCGCAGGCGCAGGGGCGGGTGTCGGCACGGCGGGTTCGGGAGGGTTGGGGGAGGATCGAGCTGCCGCATTTTCTGCTGCCACCACGGAAAGTGGTCGGCTCTTGGGGCGATCTGAGGCCTGGGAAGCCGGTCGCCGTTGCCAAGACAGAGGCGTACGAGAAGGCGGCTCGCCGGCGGAAGGGGAGGTTAAACTCGATCTTTTGACGTCCGAGTCGAAGGGCGAGTCGTTCTCTTTGGTGGCGGAGCTAGAGTAATCTGCCGCGCTCTCCATTGCATCAGACGAGCGGGGGGCGCGTGCCCGTGGGCTGCCCGAACTCTCAAGGCCAGGTGAGGGCAACGTGGTATCGCTCGTGGAAGCCGTGTCTCGGGTGGTGGCAGTGCGTTGGGCCGAAGGTGAGGGCGTGTTTGCCGGCGACGACTTCTGTGGAGAAATTGATCTCGCGCGCTCTGTATGATTGTGATGCCAATGCCAGGCCAACAGTCAGTGGGTCATTCATGTCATCCACACTACCTGCCTAACACAACACACTTGACATCAAGTGCGGAGCCCCAGTCCAGATTATTATGCCGAGCGACGGACGACGGCAACATTTATTACTGCGAGGGAGAGGTGTGGTGGGAAAGGGCTGAATTGATTGGATTGGATGAGAGGGAGGGGGAAAACGTACCTGCACGTCGAGCCTGGCGCTCTCGCTTTTCTTGCAGAATCTTCTCCTCGAGGTCTCGCGAACGCGCCTCGTCCTCTTCTTCGCGTCGTCCCTTCAGCAGCTCAACCGACCGCAGAAAATCAGACACCTCGTCGGACATGGTTGCTGGTTCAGGCACATGGGAGCATGACACAAAGGGAGAAAAAGCCAAGACAAAACACTCGTGGAATCGGGATTATCCCAGTGAAAGACTGATGTCAACATCCAACCCTGAACGTTAAAACATGCAAGTGGTTGTTGCGGGCGGCTGGCAGGTGCTGGAGGGGCAATTGGCAGTTTGATGGTCTTCAACCCGTTCCAAGCGAATTTGGGGGGCCTTGACGGGGGGCTTGTGTGGCCTCTTGGGACGGGATTTGGGGGGTTCGTTAGCTCCTCCCTGGGCCACGGCGGGCCAGTCGGAACAGAGTATCAGAACCTTGTGCACCCTCGCTCAGCGCTTTGACCAGCAGAATTGTCAACCCAACTTGCAAGTCCCGGATACAACGTGAAAGCAGGAATGCACCAGGGGTAGAAATGCCCTGTAATGTTTCACTCATAAACTGCCGTAAATTGAGCGTAGGGCGTAGCATCACGATATTTGTCCTCTACTTTAAATCATTCGGGAAGTTTTTGTTTTGTTTGGGACCCCACACACCTTCCATCTGAGTACTCCACAAGCCCTACCTACCCTACCATGCCCTGCATGCCTACCAATGTAAGTTTGGCTCTTTCTAGGTAACGCGCTCGTGGGCATCGCGCCCGCTAAGCAAGCCACCATGATGTCCAGGCACTATCTCCAGGATCGTCTCATCTTCAGCCGAGCCACCGTTTTGTGGTTTTTCTGGGCTTGGGTCACTGATGCGTTCTCCAGGCAGTCAATTTATGCCTTCCATGTCAGTACAGAAAAAGACGAGCTTTTGCATCTTCAACAACCCATGCCAGACCTTCCTTCAGATTTTCGCCCGTCATTGCGCTGCACCGCAGAATGTTCCACCGATGTGTTCGGATCTCGTCCAGTCGAAGAGCCTAGTTATTCATGATTAGCAGCGATTTATCTTGGACACGAGGTTTTGTTCTATGGCTGGCTTCAACCAACCTTCAGTATCTCATCGCCAGACATGCATCCCTGGACATCTGTCTTATTCGCAAAAACGAGCAGGCTTGCCCCTGAAAGCCGCTTTATATGGGGGGTCAGCTGTTGTCAGCTGTTGTCAGCTGCAAAATTTGGACACTCCAAAGCATACCTCCTCCTGGAGAAGACCATGGAGTTCGTCTCTGCAGTCGTCAATGCGCAGCCGATCTGTGGCATCAACGACCCAGATCAGGGCATCCGTCTTTTCAAAGTAATTTCGCCAGTATGATCGCAGTGTCTTCTGGCCGCCGACGTCCCCTACGCGCAGATAAGCACCCGATCTCTTTAGCTGTTTGGAAGCCGGTCTACTTTACAGATGTTGAGCTTGTAGCTGAAAAAGGAGACGTCAGAATTGGGTCAGGTTTGGAGCGAACCGGACTGGCTCACCCTTCGTAGTCAATTGTCTTGATGATGAAGCCAAGCGTAGGGCTAATGGTGTTGACGTCTTCGCCCATAACTTTCTTGACAATGGTCGTTTTGCCGGCATTGTCAAGACCACTGGCATGGTCAGTCAATCGCAAAGCCCTCGACAACGAAAAGATTCGCTTACAGCATCAGAATGCGAAGCTCCTTATCCTTCAGTCTCGCTTTCCGCAATATCGATAGCATCTCGGGCGGCGGGGTTCAGACGAGACTTTCTGCGCTGTACAAGGCGAGGTGTGCGACGAATGACCTGACCGACGTATATATTATGCAGGGTAGGCTGGAACTGAGGGCTAACTGCTTTCCCAAAAAAGTCGTCGTGGCTTGTTTTGTCAAGATATGGTCGGTATATTCAATGTGACAGACGGCTTGTTGGACCTGTGCTGGAGTTCCATGTTAAAGTGGGTGCCTGCATCAAGGTTGGGCTCCACGTGATCCAATATCAACGACAACCGCTCCTTGTAGGACATCACGTCTTGACCTCCAAACCAGGCAACGCTCTTTTTTTCACTTACTTTCGGTCGATTATTTGACTGTCTACTGTGGGACGGGATTTATAAGGTAGAAATGACTTATCGTTTTCCCCGAGCTAAGACGAAGCCTCCAATACCCTCCAATAGCATATAGAGACCCGTCAGAAGCCCTGGCACGCCCTGACTCCTAAACGGCTACCTACCTTCTTAGCTTCCACTCCTTCCTTTTTTCCTTGATGTTGAAATTCTGGAAGTGCTACTATCATGGTACAATCGACCACCATTCTGAGAACTGGGCCCGGTTGTCACCATCCTGCGCTGCCTCTATCTCCACTGTTCAACCTGCCCAGCTCGGCGTTGCAATAATGGGCAGATGCGAGTCACCGCGTTTACGATAACTGAAATAAGTGTGCTTGGGTTTCTGAGTTATCTCTCTGTAAGAGTTCCACCTGGATCTGCAGAGGGAGACGGAGAAAGTAAGGGTGGGTCAGTGCTGACAGTTGCGAGTGACTGGCCAAGTTCGTCTGATCACGTCGCTCCTTCCTCGTTAGCATCGTAGAACACCTGCCGCTCCTTCCTCCCCGGCATCATTCTAGCACCAGCCTTCCAAACCCCCGCCCTCAACCTTCTTCCGCCTTCCACCCTTTTCCTTTCACCTGTCTTCCACTTTCCACCTTTTTCTTCCAACCTTTCACCTCCACCTCCACCTCCACCTCTAAACTTCTTCCCCTCCGCAAATCCTTGAACAATACAACTCCTTCAACAATAACGAGCCGTTGAACAATAGACAATTCCTCGGCGCGAGGTGCTGAGGTAAAGTACTTCCTACGATGTCCCCTTTTTTCAGACCCGACACCCTCTCTCCCTTCTATATTTTTTCAAGCACAAATGCAGAGATCCCGCTCATCCCCATCCTCTGAACTCGTCATTCCGACAATATTCTGCGATCCCTTGCTCGCGAATCCTAAACTATATTCTTGAGCAAGCGATTGTCGCCATCAACGAGCAAACCGACACATTCTCCCCTTCGCGATTTCGTCGATATCCGACGCGGCTTCATCCCCAAGGAAGTACGCGAGTCGAGACGGCAAATCGAAGACTTCGGTAAATTTAGGGTCTTGGCAATTTGTCAGTTGTCTTTCACCTTTTTCACCTTACTTATCCCAAAAACCAAAGCAACAGGTTTGCCACGAATTTGTGTTTCCATCTTCTGATGAGGTATGTTAAAAACCCCTCCCCCCTTCATCTCAGCAATTGGGAGCTTTCCTACTCCTTTTCCTACCATCATTCCTTCCCTTCACGGATCTTCCAATTCTTTCCCATTCTCAGCCCTCTTTCGTCAAAAGTCGGGAACTCGATATCATACTCCCGTCCTTTGCCGTCGGTATTGTTCCAGCGCCATGTCTTGCCTTTTCCCACTGCCTTCTTCGAGCCTAGGAGGCAACTCGTTTTCGCATTTCAATATAGAGCAAACCCCCTTCTGCTAAGACTGGAACGCTGACATATCTCTGCCCGTAGAATCTGCAAAGATGTCTAGTGGTGGCGATAGCGGAAAGGCCAATCAAGGCCCTACGTCCACGAACGGACTCTCTGGAACAACTTGGACTACTCGCTCTGGTGCCAATGGCAAACCCAGTGTCAACCTCGACTCTGAAGAGGCAACCATTAGCTTTCTTGCTGCTGCCGGTATTTGTGAAATTCCCAAGAAGGAACAGAAAGTCCACCCAGTTCCAGGAATCCCACCCCATCTCTGGCACAAGTACCAGGGAAAGGGCCAACAGTCGGAGATTCAGCACCACCCGACGCACGAAAACAACCAGCAGCCGGAGATGCCACCAAAGGTCACAAGCGGAAATAAAGGAGTCGGTGGGGGTCTCAAGAATTCGAGATTCGCGGTCAACTCCCACCAAATGCCGCTTCAACAGGTTCCCGCTCCTCAATCTCAGCATCCAGTGCTAGTTACGCAGTGGTCTATTGGACCGCGTGACCCAAAGTATCTCTCAAAAAAGCATCCCCAGTACCAGCCACAGCTTGAGACGACATACCTCCAGCAGAGCAGCCCCCAGAAACAAGCATTTCAGCCTAACGCGGAACCTCAGGCGAATTGCCACAATGAGAGCAATCAAGGAGCTGTGGTCGGCCTGGCCGATGCGGCTTCTGGCGGCGACATCAAGTCAAGTGAATCGCTCTCGGGCTGGGAGATTAATCCCCGCCACAACCCTCGCAATCCGGACAATGTTCCGACTCGACGCAAGACTCGGCCCGCAAAGAAGCGAACCACCAACGTTCCGGCCACTCAACAGCCTTATCTGCCAACCACCACCGGTCCAGCACTTGTTCCGATGCCTCTGACCCGAGAGGCACTGCGTGATGCAGAGGAGAACTTCAAGCAGCTGGATTTCAAGCGGCAGGACTTTGACTGGGAAGCGGCTACGAATAATCCGCCAGGAATCGAGGGACACGGTGTGCCACGTCGAAACCTCAAATTCTCAGGATCCAGCCCTAGTCTCCCATCTGTCTCTACCATAGGCGTCAGCGATACTGGAATGGAGAACAAGGAAGCCAGAAGCCCCAAGAACGGAAGCGACATTCGCAATTCTATTGGCCCCAAGCACAATATCCAGCAGTCGAACGGCAGATGGGTCAAATACAGCTGGGACACTCCCTGGGGACGAGAAGAAGACTTCGTCTTTAACACCCAATCGTTCAATGATGCCTTTGTCGGCGCGTGGAACGACAGTGTTCCGCACGGCATCAGTGTAGACTTCTTGGAGCGGAACGTCCGTGACCATTGGAAATCCGACGTCGACACAGACACAGGATATCTCATCCAGCCAGTTGACTATCCGGATACTTTAGTTAACATCGCAACTATCAATGAGGAAACGAACTGGCGCCGCCAGAACTGGACGTCCACCTTGCTAGTTCGCCGAAACTTGGTCAAACCGCGTGGAGGCCGCCATGGACGACGAGGAAAGGACAACTTGCAGCTGCCCCGGTTCAAAGAGTCAGACGAGTCGGAGCCATTTGATGGAGGACATGCTGCGGAGCATCCGAAAATCGAAATTGTTCACTACTCGCTCGCCCCCCGCGTCGCTTCCTATCTCCGGCCAGCTCAAAAGGACGACATGGAAGCAGTGGCGGCAATCTACAACTGGGAGATGAAGAATGGTTTTCAGACCCTCGACTCGGAACCGCTGTCTGTTCAGGACTTTGAGAAGATCTTTGATACTGCTCAGGAACTGCGCATGCCATTCCTTGTTGCCGTGACCGGAATGGCAAAGGAACTCAAGTTCAAGGGATACGGCGCAGTGACTTTCTCGCCGTATCGAGAGATTCCCGCGGATACGGTAACTCTGCCCAAGGAAGAGCGAAACGGCAAGATACTGGGCTTTGCCTATTTGTCGGTCTGGGAGCTGGGCTTGGCTGGCAACGGCAAGGGAAGCAGCAGACCGACTGCCAGAATCAACCTCTTTGTCGACCCCAAGTTCCGAAAGATGAAGATCGGTTTCAATCTTATGGACAAACTGCTGTCGACAGTCTCGCGCCGGTTCTCTTCGGAGTCGGCCTACGACTTTGTCGACCCTTCGAAGAACCCGATCTACAAGACTGTTCAGCACCACGATCGACTTTACTACCGCCTATACCTGAGCTACTTCGTGAAGAATAAGTCCCCTGACCCCAGGGTGGACAAAGCGAAGCTGGAGAAAGAGCAGGCGGCATTCGATGATGATCTGAAGTGGGTCAAGAAGTTACTCGAGGACAAGTTCCACTTTACGGAGAAGGTCCGTCTTGAGGCAGCCCATCGTTCGGCAAAAGTCCGCGAGGGACCTATCTTCTGGCTCGACGAGCTTTTGTTTGAGCACACCTGCCTTTTTGGTCCCCTCGATGGGGACTTCTAGGTATGCAATTGGGGTGGCGAAGATCAACATCAACTTGTTGAAGCAGATTCGACATCTTTTGAAGGACACTGATGTCAAAGGGTGGTTTTATCGGGTCGTGTGCCTTGGCCAAGATCTATCAGGCAATCAGCAGCAGGCACTCTTGATGTAGAGGTCTTGCTCCATAAGCACCTCTTATGGTTTGCGACAGATTTGCGACAGGTTTGGTCATTTTATCCATGGCCTCACTCGGCCGTGGCGATGATTTGAATTGGGCGGATCTGAGAGGAGAGCAACGATATTTGATTTCGTATCTGCAGCCCTTTGATGGCATGTACGGTGTAGTTTTGCGAAATCGCACTCATATTCTGACCCAGTCTGCAAAAATGTACTGGCTTTTTAATGCCACTGCATACCGGACTGGTGTTCATTATTTTGCTAGCAGGGAAACCCTGGTAGATACATCAAGTACTCAATTCACAAAAGAAAAGAAAAAAACTGGCAGGGTTTCTTCAACTTGGAATAGACCGCACGTGCTAGGCGGTTAGTCCGTTTATGTTCTTGACAAGGCATGGTGAGAAGCCCAGACTGTCTATGTCAGAGCCCTTGAAGTTCTTCAAGGCATAGCGAGAAGCCTTGAATGCCCGATCATTGTACACTGGTCTGGCTGATGAGGCATATTGATTAAGCAGTTGATGAGCCTGCGATACAAGTTCAGGCCTGAAAGGGGAGGGGCGGCGCTTTCTTTGGCCCAAACCTCCGTACATTGTGACGAATAGCACATGCCCAAGGCAGCAAAAGGCAGTAAACACACCGTTCCGACAATATGACGCAATATTGAAAGATCGAAAGATGAAGAAGAAGCTGTTTTATATATATACGAGCGCAAGAAGCCTACGCAACTAATATGCACGAATGAAGAAGAAAAAAGGGGACCTTCACACTCCAGACACTATGGCCCTGTTCACAGGCACTGCGAATACCAATCATTGGTAAACGTGCACTTGGACCCCGTGGTACAGACAAATGACCCGGTCCACCCGCGACCACCGCACTGTCCGTACTTGGCGACCGCCGCGTTGGCGGGAAGGGCCAGAATCTTCTGGGAGGCCGCCTCGGCAGCGATGACAATGTAGCTTGAGGGGTTGGTGGTGGGGACACCGGGGAAGATGCTGGCGTCGACGACAAAGAGGTTGTCTGTTCCGTAGACGCGCGTGTTGGTGTCTACGACGGCTGAGCCGGAGTTGACTCGGCCGTCGTCAGTGCCGATTTTGGCGGTGCCGGTCCAGTGGTTGGAGCGCCGGTTGGAGTAGGACACGACCATCTTCAACGGGGTTAGTTTGGGTTATGGAGATTAAAAAGGGGGTTGGAGAAGGAGAACGGACATTGTTGACGTAGTCGGCTGCGCTGATGGAAGAATTGGGGTATTGCCAAACGAGCCCTGAGACGCTCTTGAGTGCGTTCTGGACGTTGATGATGCCCTGGATCACAGCCGCTTTGTCGTTGGCATCTTTGAGGTAAGGGACGTCGGACACGACAGTTCCGAGGTTGGGTGTGATGGTCATGCGGCCTCGCGAGGTTGCGCCTCGGCCGAGATACTGGCTCATTGTCATGGCGTCTTCGGGGAATAATTATGTTAGTGGGGTTGTAGGTAGGGAAGGTAGGGAAAGGGGGATATGAGACAACTTACGGCCATTGGGAGTGTCAAAGCTCCCTTCCACGCGGGCAGTCCATTGAAGTTGGCGGACAATGTTGTCAGCCCCCTTGATTTCTTCCCAGAACCTGTAGCTTTGTTAGCTTGTTGTTGCTAGGGATATCTTAGGGGGATCGAAACTTACATGGGGCCGATGTTGGGAGCAGCCTGGGTCAGGATTCCTATGCGACGGTCTGCGGCGAGTTAGTATTTACACCAGAGGCAAAGATGGGATCGGCTTACTGAGGTAGTTGCTCGAATCCGTTGCGTTCGGGCTCGTCCACGCGGCATAAAAGTCGTAGAAGGCGACATCGGGGTGGGTAATGACAGTGTCTGTGTTAAGATGGTCATCCAAGTTGTAACCAACTGGGAGGTTGATCCAAGAGTCGTTACTAATCATTGTTGGGCCGTCAATGGTAGACGCCTTGACGATGTTGAGTTGATCCTGAGGGCCAATTCCGCTTCGGAGAAGGATCTTGGCGCTGCCAAACGTGCCAGCAGACAGGATCACGCGGCCGGTGATCTTGGTAAGGTTGATGGTTCCCTTGTATCCGCCATCTCTAAAAGCCTCGAGCTCGAGGCCCGTGACGTGGCCACCCTCGCGGACGGCCCGCTTGACCGTCGTGTTCAGCCACAACTTGAAGTTATTGCGGCCCTTGGCAGTTACGAGGTACGTCGCCAGAGGACCGCCACGCTCTCCGCCAGAGTACATGTAAGGAGTGTTGGCGAAGGTGCGGTTCTTCTGGTTCGGGACGCTATTCGCTGTGACCTGGTTCCAGCCTGCAGCCTTCAGGCCGCGGGTGAGGACGTCAAAGCCTTCATGCAAGTAGCGCTTGCCATCGGTGGATGGAGTATCTGATCCGGGGATGCGAGAGAACACTCTGTTGGTCGCTGCCTGAACATCCGCAGACTTCCAGCCTGTTGGGAAGAGGTAGTCCCAGTCGAGGGCGTAGGGCTATTAGCTCAGGGGTCAGTAAACTGTAGCTCATGTCGCTCTAACCTGAACCTGCAGAGAGAAGCCATCTTACCTTGAACCAAAGACCAGCATTGATGGCAGTGCCACCGCCGAGAACGCACCCAGCCATCTGGTCAGTATCCGTGCAGGCAATACCAGCCGAGTCGACCCAGATCTGGTTGCAGAGACCGGGGACGTCGAATCGCGTGAGGTTGGTTCCAACAAGCCAGCTAGGCTTCATTGTGCCGCCCCAGCGGCCCGACGATGCTGGGCCCTTTTCAATGAGCAGTACGCTCTTTCCAGACTCGCTCAGCTTGTCAGCAAGCGGAATACCTCCAGCGCCACCTCCCACAATAATGTAGTCGAAGGAAAGACCCGTCGGGACGGGCACCGAGGCAATGGCAGTCTCAGTCGGGCCAGCGCATGTCCCAGTGACAGTCTTGGTGGCCTTTGCCGCCCAGGCAGAGTAGGACGGGTTAGCGGCGTTGCTGTCCAAGACGGCGCCGAAGATGCCCATGCCATTGTCGTGCTGTTCCAGAGTGATCTGCGCGGGGCAGGTCGGGTTGCCGGGGGAAGGGAATGCCTGTACCCAGCCAAGAACCATGGAGCCTGCGCTCGTGGAAGCAGCTCCGGCCTGGCCGCCCTGGTTCCATTGCAGACAGTTCTGGCAGCGGAAGATCAAGGTGTAGTGTGTCGCGTTAATGGAGGACGAGATCTGGGTCAGCTTCGCATCTCCGGTATAGACCTCGGGCATGGCGTATCCGGTTGCGTAGCGGAAGGACGTATAAATGGTATCACCCTTGGGCCACGCCGTCAGGAGAAGCGAGTTGGTCATGGGCCCTCCAAGGGAGAGACCGCACCACCCGGTGTTGACTGCGTCTTTGGACGAACATTGCTGGTAGCAAGTCAATATCGAGGCGAAGATTGCGGACTACTGGTATCTACTTACCAGGTATCCAATGAACTCGGTGGCATCTTTGGTGAGGGCATCGGAAGGCAGAGCCACACCAAAGTTTATTCCTCCCTGCGTCTGAGAGCCTCCATTGGCAATTCCCCAGGTGTCGAAGATGATCCCGGTGGTCGGGTCGGTGTATTTGACCGCAGCTGAGGATTGGGCAAAGACAGATGGCAAGACTTTGGCGCCATTGTTAGTCCCCGATAATGGAGAATCTAGTCAGGGATATAAATGGCTTTCACTCACACGAGGCCACCGCCGCCAGAACACCAAAAAGCTGAGAGGATGAGGACCTCATCTTTGCTGTTGGACAGCCGGAGTACCTACAAACTTGACTTTGCTGGCGCGCGAAGAGGGACAGGACGAGGCACTGGTCCCCGAAGACACGGCTCCCTTTGTTAAATACATACCACTTACAAGCTCGTCACCCTCATCTTGGATACCGGCGCGTCTTCGGCACGCTTACTACAAACATGAGCAAATACACACGGAAGGTAGCGAGCGCAGAGCAAGAATCCTCTGGTAGGTGGAAAGCAGGCGGTAACCCTGTCCGCGGTTGCGGGCTTGATGTAACTTGGCATTCCATCCCGGGGAACAAGCAAGGATGGCGTCCCACTTGGGAGAAAACCTGGCATGGTGTCCAACATGTGTGTTGTCTGTCAGCTGTCATTAATGGCATACTACTCTACAGTAATACACAGAGAGAAGGTAGATAGGTAGCAGAGAGAGAGGGGGGTCATATTGGCGTAAACACGAAAACGACCAGAGAGATCCAAGTTCCAACGAGGGGATCATGCAGGAAGGACGCCGAGGTTTGCAAGATCCGGGGCCATGGGATTTGGGGCAAATCACCCAGGTGCAGTGGCAGGCAGCAGATCTGACGTTGCCTTTTAGGTAGCGTGATGGGGGGGAAGGAGACAAACGGCCCGCGAGCTAGGCAATGTCACGGATATATCTCCCGGTGAGATTGTTCAAGGGGACTCGGGAGAGGCCCAAAACCAGTAACAGCGTTGTAGTTGTAAGGTATGCCCCGCGACTCGGGCAAATATCCAGGGTAACAGTGCCAGGGGGGAGCGGTCCAGCTTCCTGGGCCAAGGCTCCCGGCGTGCCGAGGCCTTACCCCAAGGGATGCGGCAAGCCACCTCCGAGAATGCAACCAACGTCTGCATCGCCGAGCCCGAGACGGGGAAATGATCACCGACGTCGTCGAAGTGCTTAAAAGGTGGTCAGCGGACCTGGTGTGGCTGGCTAAATGGACGAGGGGCATCGTGAGAAAACAGAGGTGAGAGAGTTAAGCTAGGTAGGTTTTTATTTCTCGCGAATCTTTTTTTGGTCCTAATTTTTTAGGGTCTGATCAATCCATCAGGCGAGGCAAGAAGGATTCACCTCGTGTTGTGGAATGCAATCCAAAAAAGGAAAGAAGGACAGGAGGATGCCGGTTTCCACCAAAAAAAAAAAAAAAAAAGAAGTGGTCACAAATGAAATCAGGTAATGGATCGGCATAAATTGTTTCGGCCTATTTTCAGACACTGATATGCCTGTCTTTGAAGAGCCAAACCCATTGCCGTCAATGCTATGGAGATCGTTTGCGATGCTTCTGTCATGTTGGGAACAGGACCCGATGAAGCCTAGAAAAGGGGCGGGATCTGTAATCCGTACAGTCCATTAATAAAAGCTTTTACCGTCGCAAGAGCAATATCCAATGACAGCAGGCCCGCTGGCCAAATGGTAAGGCATCTGATTTCGGAACTGAAATTCCCTCAGAAGATTGTGCGTTCGAGCCGCACGTGGGTCGCACCTTCATTTTTTTTGTCATTTAGATAGACTTCATTCCCACTTAAGTTTGATCTCACTTTTTCTGTTTCCTAGCTTACTTTCTCTTTCCTTGCGCACCTACCCATCTTAAGGTTTTATATATCGTTCTTTTTCCTTCTTCTTTTCGCTCCCTCCCCTCATTTGTAGAATCGTTGGGACGACTTCGATGATACCAACGCAGTTTTCTAGGCCTCCGTCCGGGCCAAAAAAAGCAGTGCACGCGTAGCCATCCCAATTGGGCCATGCATCATGCCCAAACGGTATTCGTACCTATTCGTACCTACCTAGCCACTTTCACATGAAGGGTGAGCCTCGTCCTCTATTCTCTCCTTGCTTTAACTACCACCAGATGTAAATGGCGGCCATGATGCGATGTGGCGTCCATCTATCCGCCTTGCTACCCTGCTCAACGTCTTGTGTCTGCGAAGGAGGTTTTCTCTTCTTCGGCGGAGGCTGTTCACTGCCAGCTGGTGGTTATGTCGGTTACTTAGGAACGATCCATTGTCCTTGGGCCGCCGCGGATGATACGCACTGGCCTGCTATCGATGTCGACCACCACGCCGCCATCCGCCCTTGTTGTTGTCGCTGCTTCGTCGCCGTCAAGGGAGGTAACCTTCCTTTTATCCCTCGGTCGAGGTCCCTCGAGATAGGTGCAGTCACGGTCGTGAAAGACGCACCGAGTACATCGATCTTGGCCAGGCTCCTCCTTGTCGCATCTTGTCCTTCGCTTTCGGCGGGCATCGCAAGGGCTATCGTTACGTGTGCGCTTTTAAGGGTGCCAGTGGGCTGGGTGGAGCGCGCCAGTGCCGGCCGGGCCTCATTTTCTCCCCCTTTGCCCTTGTTGTCCACCACCGGCTCTTTGTTGTTGCCGTCGTGTTTGTAGGTGAACGACTTGATTAAGTGCCGGTAGTACTCGTCGCAAGTGCCAGTGCCACCAGGGCGAGGTTCGATGGCTGGGTAGTGGCCGTAGACACGCACCGCTCGATCGTCCTGGGAGAAGGAGAAGCCCAGGATCTGCCTATCGAGCTCGTTCTCTCTCTTGACCAGCCGGAAGAGCGCGACGACGCTTCGGACCGCTGGTGTGCATGTTCTCGCAGTCCATCTCGTCCAGCGTTCTGCCGTTGTTGGAACTTGTTGCTTCCCACGAGAGAAAGGGGAAGAACATGGTTTTGGTGGGCATGATAAACGACGGGCCGCCGACAGCCATGCACCCGATGTGCGGGGCGAGCTTGACGAACTGGCCGTGGGTGAATGCCTGACGGCAGAAGCCAACAGCGTAGTAGGACCGGGGCAGAACATCTTGGAACGGGATGGTGTTGTCCCACGGCTCGTTGTTGGTGTCTGTGAGGGATTCGAAGATCTTGCTGGCACGGATGGGAGCGGGCGTCCTTAACAAAGGGATCAGAGGCCGCTGCCACTTCAGGATAGTTGACCAGGCGCCGACACAATGGGAGGTGCCACAAGTAGTCGGCTGGGGTCCTTGACAGCCGTCCTCATGGTTGAACTGCACAAGTAAACCCACTGGTGCCGTGATGAGGGCGTCGGGTGTGCCCTGATTCACGGTGGTAGAACAGTAAGTTCCTGGAACCAAAGGTCGAACCACAGGCTCTGCAGGTGGATGGTCGGAGGCACGATTGAGCATGGCCGTCAGAGATCTTACACAGGAATCGGGGGAGCTAGGCTCAGGGGTTCTTGCGACGGCAGCGCAGGCTCAAATAGCTGGAAGGAAGCTGTTGAGCTAATCTTAGCCTTGGAAGCGAAAGAGCGGGATTACACAGCTGCGGCTCCTCTTTTTTTCCTTCAGCAGGCTTTGGGATCAATCAAAATAGGAGAAGCGAGAGACCATTCGGGGCCAGTATTGCTGGATGGATGTTTGCGAGGCAGTCAGAGGATGTGAGGATGCTCCATGGTGTTGATGAATACATATAACAAGTAAATGCTGATAAGAATACATGGCCAACAGCAGACCAACAAACAGAGAACCAAAATTTCAACAAAGCAACCTCTTCATGCTAATTATAGGTATGTTTCGAAACCTGGGAGCTTCCGTTGGCCAAATCTGCCACATGGAAGAAACTTGACTGGCTTTCCTCAACGACACGGACAGCAGCAGCGGGGACTTGCTTTGTTGGGTTGTACAAACAGGGGGGTTGTCAAGAGAAATTAGCCATTTGGTGACAAATGTCAGACCCCAGGAGCAGACGCAAACATCTATCTTTTGGTCTTCAACAATCGTCTACGGAGTACGTCGGCGCCCGTGATACTGAAGTCCCGGGCAGTTTGCCTCGGCATCTGGCAAATAGGGGGAAATATTTGGTGTTGGTGTGGGGAAATAAAAAAGAACAGCGCATCATTATATCTTTCACCTGCTACTAGCAGGGCAAACGACGCAATGTTCGGGAGAATGCTGCTCGTCTTGGGATGAAGTGATGCGTTGATCCTCTTCACATAACCAACCAACCAACCCCCCCCCCCCCCCCCCCTGGTGAAACAAGAGCAGACGTCTCTTGGAGCAGTAAGAAATTTCTCGGCATATTCTGAGAGCACATGAACTGGATTTGATCTAATTGAGGCATCAGGAATAGCTCAGGAGGCCTAGTGAGAAATGAATGACCTGCTCTGGAAAATTACCGATGCGTCAACTGTATGGCAAGACGCTTCCACCGTCCTGGTAAACGCCCTCTTCGAAACAGCCAAGTCACATATTGATGATTTATATCTCGTATTCGGTCTCTCATCTTACAATACTTGCTTAACTAGTTTTGGTTTGCTGTCTCATGTTTAACCTAGAAGTCACCTGGGATTCCACGGGTATAAAGAAGCCGCTGTCTAAACCACAGTGGATAGCGGATGATGCTTTCAACATGGACACATACGTTCCTGGACTGCAACTTGCAAGGAAACAACGGGCCTGTATCGGAGCTTTCTCGGGGGGCTGGGATTGGTTCAAACGGGGACAGTCTGATATTCAGGCTAAATAGGTCTTGGTAGACGGGCGGGACAAGGCTGCAGTGGACTACTGTCTTGCGGCTTATTGTCAATGATGGGGAAACTTGCCCCGCCAAAAGTCCCGAGACACTCTTTTCTTTGCTCTCCTTATGACCAACCTAGTGCCCCACGTTATTCAAGATGGCGGGAGTAGAGAAAGTCTTGTTCTGTTCT
Organism: Lasiosphaeriaceae sp. G1095; assembly: GCA_027569635.1. Classification (NCBI taxonomy): domain Eukaryota; kingdom Fungi; phylum Ascomycota; class Sordariomycetes; order Sordariales; family Lasiosphaeriaceae; species Lasiosphaeriaceae sp. G1095. The sequence continues at coordinate 27,895 of JAPDFK010000192.1, read as the reverse complement.
TTTCCTAGAGAATTCATGAAACCTGATTGAGATTGATTTCAACGTCCAATTGTCTCTTGGTGGGCGTCTTTCAGCGGAAGTCTGCAGCTTTCATTTTGGATAGCAGAGCTTCCCCTCTTCAACCCCTCAACCCCCACATTCCAGGCCATTGGGTGTCAATACCCTATTCCAAGCACGACAATGGCTGACGGTCCCCTTTATCTCGGGTTCGATCTTTCGACCCAGCAGCTCAAAGGTTAGTTGGCTACCTACCATCACACCACGTACCTTTATAGAAAATAGTAGCAAGCCTGCTAATACGCGACTCCCCTGCCAGCCATCGTCATTCAATCCGATCTCCAGGTCGTCGCCGAGGCCAAAGTCGACTTCGACAAGGAGTACGGCCCCAAATACAACGTATACAAAGGCGTGCAAGTCAAGGAAGATGAATTCGAGGTGTTTGCCCCCGTGGCCATGTGGCTGGAGGCAGTGGACCTGGTGCTGCAGCGGCTAGAGGAGAAGAAGACGCCCATGGGCCGCATTCGCGGCATCAGCGGTTCGTGCCAGCAACACGGGAGCGTGTACTGGGGCCACAAGGCCGAGATCTTGCTCAGCACCCTGAAGGCGGAACGGCCACTCTACCTCCAGCTCCTGGCCGCTTTCTCGCACCAGGTTGCACCCAATTGGCAGGACCACAGTACCCAGGCCCAGTGCGACCAGTTCGACGCCGAGCTTGGGACGGCCGAGAGGCTGGCCGAGGTGACGGGGAGTTCAGCGCATCATGTTAGTCTCTCCTGGTGAAAGAGCATGAAAAGGACACGAATGGCTGACAAGATCCATTCTCACAGAGATTCACCGGCAGCCAAATAATGCGCCTCAAGCGCAAGCTCCCAGACATGTACGAATGGACATCGCGGATATCCCTTGTATCTTCGTTCCTCGCCTCCGTCTTGATCGGCACCGTTGCCCCGATGGACATCAGCGACGTCTGCGGCATGAACCTGTGGGACATACCCGGGAACAGCTGGTCGGAGCCACTTCTTGAGCTGGTGGCGGGGAGCAAGGAAGAGGTGCCGGGCCTGCGTGCCAGACTCGGCGAGGTGCGGCAGGACGGCGGTGGCAGCCTGGGCAAGATCAGCAGCTACTTCACGGAGCGCTACGGGTTCAGCCCGGAGTGCGACATCGCGCCTTTCACGGGCGACAACCCGGCCACCATCTTGGCCCTGCCGCTCCGTCCGTTCGACGCCATCGTCAGCCTGGGGACCAGCACCACCTTCCTCATGATCACGCCTGTGTACAAGCCAGACCCAAGCTACCACTTCTTCAACCACCCGACCACCCCCGACGAGTACATGTTTATGTTGTGCTACAAGAACGGCGGCCTGGCGCGCGAGAAGGTGCGCGACGTGCTTCCCAGCCCACCCGGAGGCGACCCCTGGGCGAGATTCAACAAGCACGCCCTGAAGACACCCCCGCTCGATATCCGGTCCTCAGCGGACCGCGCCAAGCTCGGGCTGTACTTCTACCTCCCGGAGATCGTGCCCAACATTCGCGCCGGCACCTGGCGGTACACCTGCAACGCGGCCGACGGCACAGATCTTCAAGAGACGAAGCAGCCGTGGCCAGTCGAAGCAGACGCGCGCACCATCATCGAGTCGCAGGCACTCTCGATGCGACTGCGCAGCCAGAAGCTAGTCAGCAGCCCCGAGGGGACCTCTCTCCCCGCCCAGCCGCGGCGCATCTACCTAGTCGGCGGCGGCTCGCAAAACCCGGCGATCGCCCAGGTCATCGGCGACGTGCTCGGCGGCACCGACGGCGTGTACAAGCTGGACGTGGGCGGCAACGCGTGCGCGCTGGGCGGCGCGTACAAGGCCGTGTGGGCGTTTGAGCGGAACGACGGCGAGACCTTTGACGAGCTGATTGGAAAGCGCTGGAAGGAGGAGGACGCGATTCAAAAGGTGGGCGATGGGTATCGGGAGGGCGTGTTCGAGAAGTACGGCAACGTGCTGGGTGCGTTTGAGGAGATGGAGGAGCGCATCTTGAAGGAGGCGAGGAATAAGTAAAGTAAGGTAGTTAGTTTTGTCACGACTTGACATCAGTTTTTGGCTGTAGTACTTGCTATTTTGTTTTGTATTCCCATTTTTCATGATGAAATGAAACGGTTCCAGCCAAAAACTTCCGATGATGATATGATATGCATTGATGATTGAATTGAGTTGAGTTGATGAAGACGGGGAGTAAACAATCGTACCAGCGCCAAGGCGCTGCTTACCTAGCTACGGCTGTTACTTCCCTGACATGTTGTCTCTCTGCTCACTCGACGTCACCGCCGCTGCACTTGTTGCCCGACATAATTATAGGGGAACTTCCTTACCTACCCGTCATTAATGTGTGATGGAAGCAAGTAAGCAAAACACATGTACGTAAATACACCTCGGCACATGCATATTCGTATATCATAGCATAGCATAGGGATTGAGGCTGCGTGGCTGAACAGCCGATCCTCGGGTTCGGTTTCATCCAGAGTAAGGTGAGTGGACGGACTGGTAATCCATCATGGGCTGACGGCGCACATGCGGAGAAAAAAAATATATATATATTTATATCAACGAAATTCACCGAACATTCTCCATCAACAACCCGCCGCCACCGCCGCTGCCGCCGCAGGTTGTAGTGCCGTACATACAGTCGGTTGGGAAGCAATGATATTAGACCTGGGCCCCGTGTCATACCTTGACTGCGCCGTCTTCTGCGTCCTGCTTGCTCCGCAGCTCATTTGGCATGTTGGGATATTCGATACGGTCGCCTGCGTCCTGCAGGCGTTGCCCTTCTTTTGTGAGTTTTTGTTATTTATGATATTCGTTTTGGTTTTCGGAGTGTGTGTGTGGAGAGAGAGAAACGGGGAGAGGGAGGATCCTGTGCCACTTGCTGACTTTGCGCGATGCGACGGGGGTGAAAAGTGGTGAAACTGCCCGCCGCGTTTATATGGGAGCGATATCTCGTATCCCGCCGGCCGCCGGCATTGTTTGTCCAACAGGCATCGGCGTTCGAGGATTTTGTGGTCAAGTGTGTGCGGTATGCGTTCGCCAACATCCCGCCCCGGATCGGCCGTGTCTTCTTTTCCAAGGAGGTGGCCCGACCGTTCCTCCGGTTCCGGATGCTTCGGCATGGGTATTACAAGTCTCCGATAAATTGGAGGGAACATCACGGGGTAAGTGGACATAGTTGCCTTGTCCCCGAGGGTGCTGACATCAACTCCCAGGAACACTTCAAGGGCATATGGATCATGAAAGACCCTGCAGACAAGCCCGATTTCGTTCTCTATTACGCTCATGGTGAGATATGGCATCTCCCAATTACCTAGCCGCCGGCTGACAGTTTAACATTGCTTCAGGGGGCGGTTTCTCCATGGGCTCGGCCGACTTTTACCTCGAGTTTCTGTTGAGCTGGGTCTCGCTGTTGGCTTCGGCTGGATACCACAACCCTGCGATTTTCGCGCTCGAGTACACGTTGGTCCCTGACGCCGCTTTCCCCACCCAGCTCCAGGAAGTGATTGGAGGCTACGAACATGTTTTGTCTGTAGCGGGGGATCCTTCGAATGTGTGTGTTAGTGGAGACTCGGCTGGTGCAACACTGATCTTGAGCCTCCTCCTCCATCTTGGCTGCAACGAGGCCGACAGCCAAGGGCATGGCAGCCAGCTCGGAAAGCCTGCCCTGGCTCTGCTGATTTCGCCTTGGGTGACTCTTGTCTCGACACGACATAAAAACACAGACAGCGACTACTTGGACGCACATCAGCTCCATCGCTATGGTAAGCTCTTCGCAGGCAGCAATATCTCTGCAAACGACCCAAGGGTGTCGCCAGGCTGCTGCAAGGACACCGCTTGGTGGAAGCGCGCAAGCCCAACAAATGGCATTTTCATCACCTATGGGGAAGAAGAGGTCTTTGCGGCCGAAATTGAGGAACTGATCAGAGTTCTGCAGCAAGCAGACGTCATTGTTGGGAGCAAAGGCGAGCCAGGTGGTATCCACGCTTGGCCAGTGGCGTCCTTGTTCCTGTGCAGCACTCGCCAAAAGCGACTTCACGGACTGAATACTATGACCAAGGAGATTAGAAAACGGGTTCCTCCAAGACGAGACAATTGAGCAGAGGAGAAGAGGTGCATGTCAGATTAGATCAAGTAATTTTATGCCAGCATAGACGGTACAAGCGAAGATGAAACCTTAGCCAGAGGAAAAAGACTCGGCTTCTTCAACACTTGATTCTGTAGTCTTTGGATTTTGAAGTGCTCTTTGATGAAGTTGTCATCACGCATGCGGAGGAGGGTTGGGATATGAGATAAGGGCAGGCTTACTTTGTGGGTGCTCTTTTGAGGCCTTGGCCACTTGCCCCAGGGCCTGTGAGCTGCCAAGAAAGGCCATCGCTGTCCAAACAGAAGGTAAAGTAAAAAAGGAGAAAATAGGATCCTGGCATCAAGGGTGGTGTAGTGTACAACCAGATCTCCCTTGCGCTATAAAATCGACATCGCCTGCATGATGCCAATGGCCATGGCTGTCGGGGACTGGACGCGGTTGTCGTGTCGTGTCGTGTCGTGTCGCAGTGAAATTTGGTGCAGAGAAACTCTAGGATAGATCTGCTCTGTGCTTTCCCGAGAAAAGGTTTGAGGCTGTGCTACCCCCTTGCCCAATAGGGTTAGACTAATCCCTTGTTGATTTATCTTGGCCCCCTTGGGTGTTCGACAGGTGGTGGCGGGCCTGATGACAGCGCGTGCATGACCGCGCATATAAACGGGCTGGCTGTCCCACGAAAAACACCGTCTGGCCCTTGTTCTCGGCGGTGCCTATCCTTGAAGGTTGCTCCCAGCTGGCCCCTTCCGTCCACCCACATTGCCGCATTTGCTTTTCGCGATCCTCGATCCCCAAAGCTTCTACCCACGCCTTCCGAGGTTCCATCCCATCGGTCGTGTCATCTACGGTTAGCCCTCATTCCTTTTACCGAACGCCTCTCTGTATTTAATGTTTCCATCACTCCAGCCCTTCCCCTCTGTCCCTCCCCAACTCCCAGGCTCCAAGTCTTTCAGGTTGCATCATCGCCCTCGAGGCTCGGATCGTTCTCAAACCCCGCCTTGACTCCATTTACCCAAACTCAATTCCCTGCCTTGCCCTGCAACCCACCCCGCCATTCTTCGTTGGCGCAGCTCGGCTGTGTTCCAAGGAGCTTGGATCACATCGGACTGGCTGGCACCAAGGAGAGACAACAACAAACACAGCAGCAGCAGCCGAGCTGTGCTTTGTTGTATCAGTGGCGCCCCAACTCTCGTCAGCTCCCACCCGCGAAGCTTGACTCGGTGTTGCAGGTTGTTTGTGCATAAGGAGGTAGCTTCGAATAAGCTGTTGTGCCAAGGTGGCCCACCCCTTCCATCTGGCAGTAGTGTGTTCCAGGTTGTGTCTGTCCTTCTCCCAGATGCGTCAACGACACAATCCGGCGCTGCTTATACTCACCGCCATGGCCAGTCACTGCGCAGCCCAGCTGCTGCACTGCACAGCACCCGCACCGACGAGCTTCCCCCGGCTGCCCCTCCCTGTGCTGATGCCTATAAGTTTTTGCTGCTGCTCTCTCCTGGTGCGCCACCCCGCGCTCCTGCCTCCTCTTCCGGCTGTGTGAAAGTCCTGGCTGGTCGTCGCTTCTGCCTTCCGTCCGTACCTTACCTGGCCCGGCTTTGTACTCTATACCGCCATTTCACACCTTCCGTCTCTTCTCGCCTCGTCAGGGTTGGTCGGTTGCAGAGTGCCAAAGAGCGTGCAGCTCGGTGCCTGCCGTCAACCGCATTAGCCCCTCGGCATGACCCCTCCATCGCCCCTCCTTGTCCCAGCCACACACACAACTTTCCGACTGTGCTGGGGACAGCTGAATTAACTACTTGTAGCTTCCAACCCCCCCCCCGCTAGCACCCCCAAAGAGGCCACTGCTGGAGCAATTCGTCGCTGCCCCGCAGGTAACTCGTAGCTCGAAGAAAGGACCCGAGGCGTGATAACACATAAAGCAAAACCGCTAAACAAAAAAACAAAAAAAAAAAAAAAAAAAAAAAAAAAAGAGAAGGAAAAGAAGAAAAAAAAGTTCGCGGGTCCATTGGGCCGTGACTCTTGCTTTGGACGCCTTTGGCTTTTACTTTTTATTCCGGTATACTTTTACGCTGTTAAGTCATGTCCTCGGAAGACGGAACGTACGCTCCCAAGTCCCCAGACCTTTCGTCGTTTTACTCTAGCGACCCCACCTGTCAGTCACAAAGCAGACCTTCGCAACCGCAGCAGCATCAGGGACCGTTATCACAGCCATCCCAGTCGCAGTTTGCTCCACCACACCTGCATCTGCAGCAACCTCTGTCGACAACATTTTTTCCTGGCCCACCTGTGAATGCGAACGCTGCTGCTCACCCTCATCCTCACCATCCCTATGCCCAACAAGCTCACCAGCTTGCCATCTCGTCTCATGCCCTAGCACAAGCGACCCCGACAAATACCCCAACTGTTGGCTACTCACCACACTCGCTGTCCTACTCGCAGCAGCGCTTTCTCGACTACTCTTCAGCTCGCGAGCCGCCAGCCACGAGTCCCGCCCAAACCAAGCCGCCACAGGCGACAGGATATACCGTGCAGGCTCCGCCACCACCACCACCACCACCACTGCAGCAGCAGCAGCAGCAGTCGCAATTCTACCAATCGTACTTGGGTGCCCAATACCAGCAGCAGTTTTCACAGTTTCCCGTGGAGGCGAAAGTCGCCCAAGCCCAGTTCTACAGCCATCCCGCGCCCGCACCTCTGAGGCAGGGACAACAGCAACAGCAGCAGCAACAGCAAGCTCAACAAGTCAAATCAGAGCCCCAGTCGCCGTCAGGAGGCACCATGCCGCCAAAGAGAGCTGCCGCCCAGGCTGCTGCCCAGGCGGCCGCGATTGAGCCATCTCCTGTCAAGACAAAGTTTCCCACAGCCCGTATTAAACGCATTATGCAGGCCGACGAGGAGGTGGGCAAGGTCGCCCAGCAAACTCCCATTGCCGTCGGCAAGGCATTGGAGATGTTCATGGTGAATCTAGTCACCAAGAGCGCCGACGTGGCGCGTGAGAAGAACTCCAAACGCGTCTCGGCGCAGATGCTCAAGCAGGTGGTCGAGTCGGACGACCAATGGGACTTTTTACGCGACATCGTGAGCAGGGTTGAGAACGAGGAGAAGGCAGCGAAGAGCGGCGGCCGGGCCAAGGCCGAGAGCGAGAGCGAGGAGGAGGTTCCCGAAAAGAAAAAGGTCACCAGAGCCGGAAGGAAGAAGAAGGCGCCATAGGAGTTGAAGCGAGGAGGCGCGAGGAGTAACTCGCACACAAAGCACGAGAAAACGAGGGACCATTTGTAGGGCAAACGACTCATGAACGACGAAGGAAAGGATGGAGGGAGGTATTGAGGGACAGGCGTTTTCGGCTGGGGAAACTTTGAAGCATATAAACCGGCGTTTGGCTTCACAGCAAGGCCAAGATTGCTGTTGTTGTTGTTGTTGTTGTCTGACAAGCAGATGATTTGATGCAAGCCTCCATCAGGGACCTACCCGTTTGGGCCGGCATGCTACGGCGATTCACGGTACAGCGTAGATTTTTCGAACAAATGAATTGATATCGAAGCTGCCCAGGACGTCCTCACGCAACGCAATCAAGAAACGGAGGACTCGGCATATTTATTTGACACCAGGTGTCGGGATTGGTGGTGAAGAAACGTGTCTGCCGTGTTGGTGTTGGCATCAAAAGGGGATCCCGCCGACGGTCTTGCATATTCGCTGACACATGAACCGATAAGCTGGAGCATTCTCATTCATCAGCACACAGGCACCAGCAGCGCCGTGGGAGCGGCTCAGACCAGACCGGGAAAAGCCGCTCTCTCACACCCGAGTGTGACACGAGGAGCAGCAGCAGAAGCGAAGCACCTCGTCGAGTTATGATGCGAGTACAGACTGTACAGACTGTGACATCCGAATCGGTAGTGGACAGAGGTTACGTTTGAATAAAAGTGCCGAGAGATTGTCGCGCCGTGTCTGGCCACGCGAGCAACCAGGAAGACAGCAACTCAGCCTTATTACCACTGCACATAGTGCACCTAAGGTATGTAAGTACAGTACATACACATTAGCACGGGAAAAGGGACAATGCTACAACTAGATGGATCGGCGACACAGACCATCCGCCCGCCAGCAAGGCACCCAACCATGGAGAACCTCGCTTTGGAAGAGGATGGAGGGTGAGCGGGTGGACAGCAACTCCAGCAGACTCGCAGCCACTAGATGTCTGGGCATGACAGGGTCCCCCCCCCCCCCCTAAAGAAGGCCTGGCTGCGACCGCTGGCGCTTTACCAAGTCGGGCAGGCCTAGCCATTCAGGCCCAGCAAGCTCCCAGCTCCAGTCATTATTTCTTGGCTTCCCACCCCGCGCCGTCCTCCCCTTGTCTTGTCCCTTGTGCTCTTCTTATCTTGGTGATCCCTTCTCTGCTGCCACTTCTTGACCCGTCTCGAGAGCTCATATGCAACGCGTCGATCGACGCCGTCTCGCACCCCCCGACATCGCCATGGCCGGTTGAGTTGGATGGGCTTGTGCGGCATCCATGATGCCAGCCCAAGGTCGGACAACGGCTCCTAGCCTTCCTCCCGTCGACGAGGCTACGGTACCCTTTTCGACCCTCTTTAATGACAACTTCGATCTTGCCACCGTCGAGGCAACGGCCCAACTCGCCGACAGGAGCATCTTTGTCACCTCCAACGGTCGTCGGTTTCTTTTTGAGAGCATCCCGCAGACAAGCGGAGCCTCAAGCGCAGGACCGGTCCCAGCTCCTACTCACACGACCACCGCCTCGGCCCATCGCCGGGCTGCTCCCCCAGCTCAAGCTGTCAGTGCCCCCGCTGCCAGTCCGCCACGGGACTCCCGCGTTCCCCACAGCAATCAGATCAAGCGGCGGCCCGTGTCTAATGGTGCCCCGCCCACTTACACCCCCGGCGGCCGAGGAACGGCCGTCTCCGTACCAGGAGGCGCGCAGCCTACTATCTCACCTCAAGAAGTCACATCGATGATGACGCACCTCGACGTGAACCGCTTCAGCGTGACACCTCTTTATGGGGAGTCTGATGGCGGCTTTCAGGCGGCCGAGGCGCTGATCGACCCCTACACGGGACCCCGGACTCCAAGGAGCCCAAGAAGCCACACCTCTCCGACGACACCTCGCGTCCAGCAACCGAGCCCGATCCAGCATCAGCAAACACCCCAATACAGCACGCACTATGACCTCGAGCCCAATGCCCCTCATGTACAGGGCAGGACGAGCCAGCTTACCAACTTTGACTACGTCCACTACACCCGCCAAGCGAATTATCAGGTTCAGCAGTCTCGACAGCAGGTGACAACACCTTCGGGTCTCCCGTCCCTGATGGAGTTTGCAAGCCCGGCCCCGGCAAGCCCTCACGAGGGGGAAACATACTCGCCCTACTCGCCCTACTCGCCATACTCACCATACCCACCCAATACTACTCCAGTCTCGCCAGAGGGTCCATTCATGGACGCACAAGCGAATCCTGGGGGGTATCTTTCAGTCCCTTCCCCCGGGCCACATCCGCCAACTTCGGGGTACCAAGTCAGCTATGTCAACATCGGCGGGAACGCCATCGATACCCAAACGCCTGTTTTTGTGCCTCCGCATAGCCATCCCCCTTCTACTTCTAGCGATACAACAAGTACAGGCAGGGATAATGTCCTGCCGGGCGAAGATATTCTCTATGACGGGTGAGTCCATGCCACCAACGAACTTTTCATGTTGATTTTTCTGACTCCTTGCCAGCCCAGCCAAGAGTGCCCTGACGCTCACGGCCCCTGTCTTCCGGGACGGCCAGCTCAAGGTGTTCCGCAACACGCTCTCTAATGACCTCCGGTTCCACTGCAAGGTTGGGCACGAGTCGGAGACATACTGGAGTATGGACTTTTCTATTTGTGCCTTTCGCCTTTGTTGGCTTAAAAGTCTCGCTCTACTAACACACCGGTGTCAAGTAAAAGCAACCAACGCACAGCTCGTCCCTGTTTACGCCTACGACCCCAGATTCCCAAATGTTGTGTACGTCCGCGACAACGAGAGCGAGAAAGGGAATAGCTATATGCAGATTCCGCAGGCGACCGGGAATGGGCGACCAAGCGGTATCTACCAGTTTGGCCGGCTAAAAGGTATGCGGTATCAATTAATAGGCGCAAGCAGTTCAACTTTGCTTATACTCTCTTCTCAATAGAACTCTGCGACTTTCAGGCAAAGCTCACGGCCGAAAAAGTCGTCCTCGACATTGCTAGCGTCAAGCTGATCACGCTATGCAAGGCAAACAGCCGATCGAGCAATACTTACTCCAGCGTCCGGCTACAGATCTGGCACGAAGCCGAGCGGCGCAAATCATCCACCTCGGATGTTGCGTCCTTTGTCACGGCTGGTACAGCGCTGTCAGGCCCTCTCCGCGAACGGCTCGTGGCGAACTCCTCTAGGTTGATGATTTATCTTGGCCGGTTGAGCGAGTACATTACTGTTTTTAGTACGTTTTCTTGTCATTTGTTCAACAACAATAATATGGCTCTGTTCTGACTGGGCATAATAAATAGTCACGGATGACATTGAGATCAAAGCCGAAGGCCAGACTATGGTCAAACTGAAACCGAGAAAGGCCGGCGGGTTTTCAAAAAAGGGGTCTCGGTGGCCGGGGATAAAGGGTATGTCATGTCTTGTGCCTATCCACATCTCAACAGCACTTGATTTTCTGTGCCCGTTACTGACTCTTCTTCTAATCTCTAGCCCACATCGAGCCAAAGCGTGCGGGAATCGAGCCCGCTGGCCTGGATATCCACGGCCAAGCCACCAACACTGATGTCGAGTCGACGTATGACCTATACAGGACGTTTGAAATTGACTTTGAGAACTCCCCAAGCCAAGACAACTTTATTCGAAAATGGGACGAGGTCATGAAGGAGCGCCGACTCCAGCGCATGCGGCTCAACCAGATCCAAGAGGATATGGAGCAGGCTGTGTTTTCGGGCCGGAAAGCACGCGAGATTTGGTGATTGTGTATCACGCGCAGACGACGACGAGTTGCAGGACAGTGCATTATGCCTATACGACGACCGTATCGCCACACCCATATCATATAACGATAGTCTCAGAAGATCGCGTTGATTTCCCCTCTTTCTGCTCTGGTTGCGCGAGCCGCGTCCCACCTCACCCGAACTTCCCCTTGTTCATGAGGTTGGATGTAGATTTATGTTATAGTATGGTGGTTGGTAGATTTACAACTACTGCATGCGACAGAACGAGGCTATTAGGCCATTATGGGGGGGGGGGTTTCGATTTGGAAAATATGTGGGGTTTTGTATCTTTGCCGGGAATCAATATGGGATGGGGTTATGGGATGACGGGACATGATACTTTAGGGTTTGACGGTTCATTAGCGGGTGGCGCCAGGCAAATAAACAAACGAACGAACATTTTGCAACAAGTTGTTTATGGATTTCTTAAGGGGACCAAGGGACCTACTACTAGCTAGCTGTACGTATGAGTGCGAAAGGAGTGTGACGTCACGGACGGACAATATTCACATTGGTACATACACACATACACATATTCACATATTTTGGTTCATATGGAAATTGAAAGATAGCGAAGGAAATTTCACCGTTGGATCGAATTCCATGGCAGCAGAGCATTATCAAAAATAAAATAAATACTGTAGTAGAAAATGTTCACACTTTCATTTGCAGTTCCCCGAGGCTGAGTAAATACCTGCCTGCTCTGCAGGTATATTACACTCACTCGGTAAACACAGTATCCTGTCAACCTGTCTAGGTTGGCTTTGAGCTCAGGTGGGGCTGTAGCTTGGAAGTTGATCCAAGAACGTGCCCAAGCACTACACCACTTCTTTTCTTCTGATCTTGTAAAAAAACAAACAAGGTTTAATAATCTACACAAATTAAGAAGTGGTACAGATTCGGAATTTCACGCCGGATTCTCTTGTCCTGTTCTGCGCGGCGGTGGCGGCGGCGGAGCACACACACATACACAGTACACACACATACACAGTACACACACATACACAGTACACACACATACACAGTACACACACATACACAGTACACACACATACACAGTACACACACACCCACAGAGACCTCGAATCCTGGATGGGAATGAATGTGCGGGTGGCTTGCGATTTCCGCCTCGTGTCATTCACGGTTCGCCTGAGCTGGCTGGCTTGGAAAGCTTGGCACGCTCGGCGGGAAGGATTTTTTTTTTGCGTGCCTGTCCTGTTCTGTCTGTGCTGATATTTGCACACGCTATTGAAACGGTGCATCAGAGCATGCAGGTTCGAGGCAGAGTTTTGACTGTTTGGTGATGATGTCTGCCTGCCTGCGACTGTGATGCATGCTTGGCAGGCATTTATTCAGGAGTCAGGACCTCATTCAGGTAGGTTGGGGAAAAGCCACCACACCGGATCAGACGATTATTTTTCTTCTTCTGCTTGTAAAGCGGAATGTACCGGATCGACATTGAAAGCGAGGCTGCTGTTCAACAGATTCCTAGTGTGTATGTAAGTGCAGGTGCCTGCCTGGATTTGGAAAATAGGTGAGAGAAAAGGAAAGGCTTCATTCAGTAGTCACTGACGGGCGCTAAGCCTCACAGCCATCAAATCTGAATAATAAAATGGACAACAGCACTAAACACAAAGATGGTGGTGCCCACACCTAGTATAATCATAACAGCAGGTGGTTATTAAGCATCAGCCGGAGATGCCAGCAATAGAAAGAAGCTGTACTGTCAGTACAAGTACACTATAGAACATGCCGTGATACTCAAAATATATCGGACGGAGCAGTTGATGACCCGACTCGTTGAATCGTGCCTCTCGCTTATCGCTCGCTTCAGTCCCTAGGTGCCTATTCTTGCGGGCGAGCGCAATGCAACATTCATTTACTGCCGCTGCAGAAACAGAAATGGGGATAGACATGCATGTCATGCAAGCAAAAGGACAAACAAGTTTAAAATCCCAACAAGGTCCCTTGTACCGTTGTCCCCCTCCCCCTTTTTCAGCCTCTCCCGGGCGGGTGTACATACATAACAGCAGGCAGGGAGGATCCTGGGCAGCTCCCCCCTCTCTCTGCCTGACCTGACCTGAACTTGGATGTCGTGTGTCGTTGATCGACTGCCAGGGGTGTTGGCCGGGTTCCAGACAGACCAACCCCTGCCAACTTCCCCGGGAGTGGCGGCGGACCGACCACACTTCACATAGAATTGGGATTGCTTGGGGGGTGGGGGGGAATCGACATCCGACCCCCGGGCTTGTTGTTGTCGCATTTGGCTTGCCCAGTCCGCCCAGGCCCCAAGGAAGGAAAGCCACCCGTTCGCCTCATTCTCGTGTGACTTTCTTGGGCAGTTGGTTTGTCTGTCTGTCTGTGTGTCTGCTTCTTTTGGGGAAAAGTGAGTGACAAAGTGCACTTTTCCGTAGACGCCAGATATTTCCACCTCATTCAGCTTTTAATTATATATAATTCCTTGTTTCAGGACCACCCCTGCCTCATTTTCTTCTGGGCGTGGTATCTCTCTCTATTCAAGGTAATTTTGAGGCTCAGCGCTTCCAGGCGAGGCTGGACACACACACACACACCAGACAGATACGGGACTAGTTTGAGTGACACTGACCACTACCACCTCCAAGTCAAGGCGGTGGTGCCCGAAACTCCTCAACGACAGCCTTCCCTCGTTTTTTTCTTCCTTGTCGTGGTTCTTGTTATGATTGTCGTTATTATCCATCATTGCAAGGAATACCTCTTTACCGACGCGCGTCGCCGTCCTTTGAGCAGAGGGGAAGCGTGTGAATGAGCGCTAGCGCAGCGCACGCAATTGAGAGAGAGACGAGTCGCAATGCAGGAGCCAGAGATCTTCGACCAGCCCGTCGGGGCCAAGGACCCGGAAGCACCTCTCCCGGTCGACGAAATCAACACATACCACACCGGCTACAGTAACGGCTTCCAGACAAACGGCACCGTTGACGAGTCGTCCCTCGAAGACTATCATGATTTCGTGTATCCTGAGGGTTAGTTCTTTTTTGTTGTGTCACGTATGTCGATTCTTCTTCCTGTCTTATCTTGATGTGTGCTGCGGTCCGATACGTCTCTATGTGATGAGAACCAATGTGTATCTCTCTGTGCCTTGTTTAGATCTCTAACAAAAGCGCCCTTGACTTACAGACAGAAAACTGGGGACATGGTCGACCGCTTTCCTCATTATCAACCGCGTTGTCGGAGCCGGTATCTACTCTACACCGGCCTCGATTATATACTACACGAATAGTGTCGGTGTGACTTTGCTTTTCTGGGTCCTGGGAGGACTCATGACATTCTGGTGGGTCCCGCCCCCCTCCCCTTTTGTTGTTTCAAGGATGTTTACTGATGTTGTCATGCAGCGGGTATGTGCCCGAAATCTCAGTTCCAGCAGCCGAGTGCGTGTTTGTGCTGACACAGCCGAAGTCTTTTCGTGTATCTTGAATACGGAACCGCGTTACCGCGCTCGGGAGGCGAGAAGGTTTATGTAAGTTGCCATCGTCAGTCCATGCCCTAAAATGATGCCATATCTGACGCTGAACGTTTCTCGGGGTTAGCTAGAACGAGTGTACCAAAGGCCACGGTATCTGGCAACATGTATCTTTGCCGGTCAGTTTCACTTTAAAACCTCTCGGTGTCGCTCGATACTTACCCCTGAACAGTGCAGTTCGTGCTCTTCGCTATCTCGTCCGGCGGCTCGATTGGCTTCAGCAGCTATTTGCTGAGGGCTATCACGCCTGAGCAAGACTCAAAGGATGGTAGCTGGCTAAACAAAGGCGTATCAATTGCTGCCATTTCCGGCGTTTGCTTGATCCACGCATTTACTCCGAGACTGGGAATATGGCTTAGCAATGGGCTTGGTGCCTTCAAGCTTGTGCTTCTATCGCTTGTCGTCTGTACCGGTTTCGCGGCTTTGGCCGGGAGGGGGGTCAAGCCGTCCCCCGGAAACTTTTCCACCTTCCATGGGCCGGGCTCCGTAAATGACGGAAAAGAGGACACTGCGGGAACCACTGCAGGATATGCACTCGCTCTTCTCCAGGTGCTGTACACGTACAGCGGCTGGGAGAATGCCAACTATGTAAGCTCTCCACCAAGCCTGTTTGAAGGACCTCGTAATGCTAACGTTGGGTTTTCAGGTCTTGACCGAAGTGCGAGATGCGCCGAGAACCTTGAGGAAGGCCGCACCGATAGCCGTCGCTGCGATAACAGTCCTCTACCTGCTAGCCAACATTGCCTACGTGAGTTGATAAAGAGCAACAGTGGTATGCTTCTTATCCCTGTTAACCGCGCCACAGTTTGCTGCCATGTCGAAGAAAGATATCGCAGATGCTAAAGTTGTCGTGGCGGCGCAATTTTTCAAAAATGTGAGTCCCCTCAGGACAGTATCGAAAGAAGGCGTCGACTAAACGGCACACCACAGGTCTGGGGTGATAACTCCTTTGCCACGCGAGCACTGCCCGTGTTCATCGCCCTCTCGGCGCTTGGTAATGTGTTTGCGCAGTCTTTCGCCATGCCGCGCGTGAAGCAAGAGCTTGCGAAGGAAGGCATCTTGCCGTATTCCCGGTTCTGGGCCAGCGACTGGCCCTTCAATGCTCCCACGGGCGGCATCTTCCTGCACTGGCTCTTCACGACAGCTTTGATTCTCGGATCGCAGACGTCGGACGTCTACACATTTGTCACCAACGTCTTTGTGTATAGTGGTAACTGGATTAAAGGTCAGTGTTGGGCTACGGTGTGACATGAATTTGGGAGTGCTGATATACTGATGACATATGCCCCTTTTTCAGTCTTTCTCGGCATCGGCCTGGTGTACCTCAACTTTGCGCCGTCCGAAAGATGGGCCGAACAGCGGACAACATTCCGGAGCTCGCCGCTGCTGACGATATTTTGGATTGCGTCGTTGCTTTTTGTTTTGGCCGCACCTTTTATTCCCAACCAGTTCCTGTCTTCGGTCCCATTCTACGTTGTGCCCGCGCTCGGCACCAGTCTGTTGGCCATCGGAACGGGGTACTGGCTGGTCTGGGCCAAGGTGCTGCCAGCCTTTGGCTTCCACATCCAACACGAGATTGTCCAAATGCCAGACGGCAGCGAGCGCGTCAAGTACAAGGTAGGCCCTTGGTCCATCACTCTCCTCATACCCGCCGCCAAGGCTGATCGTGTTTTGTGTGACTGTGTAGCGCGTAAAACCCAACAGACGAAAGAGACGGAGAGGGCCCCGACGGCCATCAGTGTGGTAATGACAGGACGGCGAAGGGGGGCTGAATTATATTATTATTTTTATCATACTATTATTAATGTTGGAAGGATGAGTCTTTCATTCGAAATCAGACATCAAATTAGTCAAGGTCTCAAAGACAACCCCTAATTAGGCTGGTTGGGGTGAGGTGGTTCCACCTGACGTCAAGCCAAATGCCAACGGATTTGTAAATCCGAGTCATCAAAGCAAGAGCCACCATTCATCCATCCAACCGTCCATGCAGGACGCGGTCAAGTTCCTTCCTTCCTTTGCGGTCTCGAGTCTATTTTTTATTATTTTTTGGTGATTTCCTATGGGGCCTGAATTAAGGTAACCACCTCAGCGGTAGTTGGAAGAGGTCTAGCAACAGCTCATAATGATAAAATTGAATAACCACTTTTTGTATTACACACAGCAAAGCAGGGAGAGATCCAGGCTGGAGGGCGCATCTTTTACTGCGGAGGATGTCAGCGCCGAGCCGGAGAGTCGGCAGGTGGGGCAACTGCGAGGGGCTCGGGGTGGTGTCCCCTCAAGCGGAGCGAGCCCCTGTAATGGAATTGGACAAATGGATCCCAGTGATTGGAAAGCTGCGCGGGATCCAACCTTTTGGCTCGGTTGTCCTCTGTGAAGCTTCCAAGTCGCAAATTCTTGACGACACCGACACCGACACCGACACCGACACCGACACTGACACTGACACTGACACCGACTCTCGGTGATCGCCAGCCATGCCACGTTGCCCCGTTACGTCGTCGCCGTGTCCCTGTCTGTAATCTCCGACGCCTTTTGCCCATGGTACTATGAGCCTGAGCAGCAACAAGAGCATGCTGCTTCTCTGCTGTCTGATCTCCCTCCCCGAGTCCAGTCGCCCTGCCCCCGCGCCATCGCCATAACCAATGTCTTGGGACTTGTTGAGGCGGTTCCTCGAGAGTGATGTCTTCAACCAGAACCCCTTCCTCTCCGTGTCGTACCTCTCGTGAGTTTGAGCTTCTTCGCCTGTCTCTTCTTCCAATTGCGCATACTAATTGGGCAACGCCCTCCGTCCAGCCGCTATGCCGACCATATAGGCATCCACTTCGTCCTATGCTCCAAGCTCCGCCAGTTCCCCTACGAGGACATCGAGTTCTTCCTCCCGCAGCTATGCCACCTTATAATCAGTGTCGACAATGAGTCGATGGCCCTGGAGGAGTTCCTCCTCGACCTCTGCGAAGAGTCGGTCACTGCAGCCCTCCTGGTCCGCCCATCCCGACTCCCGCTCGTTCCGCCCGCCGCAACCCCTTGCTAACTCTGGCTAACTCGCCCGCAGACCTTCTGGCTGTTCCAAACATACCTCCACGATCTCTCGTCGAATCCCCAAGCCGAAGCCTTCAAGACATGCCGTCGAGTCTACAACAAGGTACAGCACGTCGTGTTTGGCCTCGCCGACAGTGCCCGACACGAGCGAATCACCGAGAATGTCCTGCCCGTCTCCGTCCTGGGCAGTTTCGTTCTCGCCAGCGTCGCCTGCCCCTTTCTCCCCCATTGGGCCGGGCCCCTCGCCGTTGCGCAGGCTAGGAAGCCGAGCCAGACTGTCGACATCCCCGACACCGCTCCAACCCCCGCCATGAATCTGCCGACTCGGTCACATACGGTTAATGCCGGGAGCACCCGCGCAAGGCGTGTAAAGGACACGCGCGTAACGAGTGCTCCCGAACCAAAGGCCCAGGCCAGCGCCCAGCCGGCGAGATCTCCGGGCAAACCCCCTCGAGCCCCTGGCGTGGGACGGGCGCCCACCACCGGCAACCCTGGAGAATTGAGACGGCACACCCAACGAGACCATGTAGCATTAGAGGCTCGCCTTAGCTCAGCATCGCTTCCTTTGCCAGATCCCAGGTCGCCAAACATCATCACCAGACCAACAACCCCTGTTTCGGCCGGCATGCGACCACCCGATAATCTATCTAGGAGGCACTCCCACAATGTCAAGACGCTACTGAGCCAGGCCGAGCTGAGCAATAACCAAAAGACGCGGTTGCTGCGGCAGAACTACTTTCGCTGCCAGACGGCATTTTTACAAGCTCTGGAGGATATCTCGAACCGCTTGGTTGTGGTTCCGAAGCAGGCGCGGCTGAGCGCCCTTCGCGCCGAGCTCGCCCTCATCGCCCAGGACCTACCGGCAGAGGTCGACATTCCCGTGATTTGCCCGCCAGCCCTGGTAGACGGTTCACCGTCTCGAAGTCGCCATCACCGGATAGTCCGGCTGAACCCGGCCGAAGCCACGGTTCTGAACAGCGCCGAGAAGGTGCCATACCTCCTTATGGTCGAGATTTTGCGGGACGACTTTACGTTTGATCCCGAATCCCAAGACAACCACGGGCTGCTCACCACTCTGCTGGCCGAACAAGGAACCCGCAAGCGAATGTTTGATTTGTCTGAGGCTCCGAGGATACCGTCCATCACCCGGACCTCTGAGCCTGTTGTTGATAGTATTTTTGAGCCGACTTCGGGGGATCTGGGCAGCTCGCCCATGCTGAAGCCTCTCGTAGACGAATCCTCTGGGGCAAAGCCGTCACAGCCGAGCCATCCGCTCCGGCTTTCGAGTGCCACCACCATAATATCAACCACCTCTGACTTGACAACGCCGCGGAGCTCGGGTGCCTCCACCTCCAGGTCTTCAAGTCCACCGCTCCGGAAGGTAACGCTCACAAATCCTCGCCACAGTTCCGTCGACCAACCAGACTTTTCTGCCTTGGCCACACACATGCGGACGGCTTCGCAAATGCTTGCGCAGTTGGACGCGACGAGTGGCAAACGTCCTCGCCAAGAGGTCGCAGCCATTCGAGCTCGCATCATTGCCAGCATGCAGACCCTGGAGGAACAGAGCTTTGACGTCAACGACGAGCAAGGGCCAACGTTTGACATGATCATTGCAAAGGCCGCGACCGCCAACGGGACCAACGTTGCAGAGCTGGAGGAGGAGGCCGCAATAGAGCCCGGTCTAAATGCGAATGCTGGCATCGCCAGGATGGAAAACGACATCATGACGGGCGGCCTTCAACGAAAAGGTGACCGGGACGACCCCAGTGCGGCTGTATTTGGCGAGGCTTGGGAGATTAAGAAGGAACGCATTCGCAAGTCGTCTCCCTACGGCTGGATGAAGAACTGGGATCTCGTAAGCGTCATCGTCAAGACAGGCGCTGATCTGAGGCAGGAAGCTTTCGCTTGCCAGTTGATCCGCGTATGTCATAAGATCTGGGTTGATGCCGACGTGCCCGTGTGGGTGAAACTGATGCGAATACTGGTTACCGGCGAGTCTTCTGGGCTCATCGAGACAATTGCCAACGGCGTGTCGCTGCATTCCATCAAGCGGAGTCTGACGCTGGCCACGATCGAGTCTGGACAAAACCCTAGGCGCAGGATTGCTACGCTC
The DNA here is from genome assembly GCA_027569635.1 of Lasiosphaeriaceae sp. G1095. Classification (NCBI taxonomy): domain Eukaryota; kingdom Fungi; phylum Ascomycota; class Sordariomycetes; order Sordariales; family Lasiosphaeriaceae; species Lasiosphaeriaceae sp. G1095. Next base: position 8,129 of record JAPDFK010000192.1, on the reverse strand, counting down.
AAAGACCATTTTGTCAAGGCCTTTGGATCCCCTGATAGCGAGCCCTACAAAGCAGGTGTAGATGCATTTAAGAGATCCTTAGCCGCTTATAGCATGATCTCGTATGTGCTGCAGCTGAAGGACAGACACAACGGCAATGTTCTCATCGACAACGAGGGGCATATCATCCACATTGATTTTGGCTTTATGCTGTCCAACTCGCCAGGCTCGGTTAGTTTTGAGGCTGCACCATTCAAGCTCACATACGAGTATGTTGAGGTTCTGGGCGGTGTTGGGTCGCCAGACTATGATGACTTTAAGAAGCTTTGCAAACAAGCTTTCCAAGGCAAGCACAGAAACAGCCAGGCCTTGGTATTTTGGTGAAGCTAACAAAGTCTCAGCTCTTCGACGCTCGGCGGACAATATTATCGACCTTGTCAGCATAATGGGACGGGAATCCAAGATGCCTTGCTACGGGGCTGGCGTAGTTCAGGTCACATCAGCATTGAGGCAACGCTTCCAGCTCCACCTCAGCGCTGACGAAGCAGAGCAGTTCGTGGAAACGGACCTAATTGCGAAGTCACTTGGCAGCTACTATACACGACTGTAAGTTGACTACATTAAATGCAGATTTCTTGTTCAAAAACTAACAGCAGCAGTTATGATACCTTCCAATACAGGACACAGGGGATATACTAGGCGGGTCCATCTGATGGAGATGATATATAGAGCCCCTCGGTCCGTCTCGAGGGGATGCATGCATCTCTGCGAATCTGATCTAGCCGTAGCAAATGATAATTGAAGCAGACATGGGGATATGGGCTCTTTTTTTGGCGGCATGTGCGGCATAGGGGCGGCGTTGGGCAATAGACCTGGGCCACTGTAGTTATTGTTGTTGTTGTTGTTGTTTGGTTGGTTAGCTTTCGAGCAAAAATTCATGTTTACAATACATATGAATGGGGCTGAACGGTGGTATCGCATGGGATATATCAGCGCTGTTTGATCTATGTGGACATAATGAAGACACATTCACCGCTCGGCACTGGCTTTGTGGGACGAGTACTTCGCTTCATATCTGGTCTTTGTTCTCGCGTTAGAGTTGCCCGGGGACATGAAGGCTTGAAGGTGCGCTTCTTCCCGTCCTGCTTTGTTTGGGTGCTACTCTCTCGCTGAGACGTGATGTTCGATCGACTTTGTCATGGTCACGTTGGATGTTCCTTTGTGGCAGGGAGATGGTAACCTGGTTTTCGTTGTGGAAGCCCAACCTGTCTTCTTCCCTTGGGATATCTGGACCGCTGATTTGGCAAGCAGATACTCTTTTTACTATCACAGAACATTTAAATGTTGTAACATTTACCAAGTCAACAAGTCAAATAAAATGCCCGAGAAACCTAGCTCCCCATCTTCTGCTTCGTCTTCTTCATCGTCTCCCCCTTCACCATCCGTCCGGCCCCCTGGCTCTTGGTTACGAATCCCATCGAAATCCACCGCAAAGACGCCCTCGAAGAATCTCCTGTCCTCCCGCTACTGGACAAACTTTGAAATGCATACCGTGTTGTCGCTGCTCTGCCGTGGCGCGCACAAAAAGGGCGCTTTGGCATTTACTTCGGCTTTGAGGGAAGCGTTTTACGGGGAGGGGGAGGAATGGTATGATGATTTGCCTCGTGATGATGCCCTCCTCCGGCGGGAACGGGAGCGGGGACTCGGACGGATACGGGGACGGAGGGAGATGGATGTGGATGACGTGGAGGACTTGCTGGGGTGGATTAAGAGGGAGAAATGGGGGGCGTTGAGTTTTCTGGAGAGGCAGACGCCGCAGCGCTTGACGAGACGGGCGGTGTTGGTGTTTGCGCGGCACCCTGGGCTGGGGTTTGATGGGAGTGAGGAGGAGTGGTATGTATTCTTTTTTCTTTTTCTTTTTTTTTTTTTTTTTTTTTCAACTTCGTTTTTATATTCACCTTGTTATATTTGCTTTCTCATATTCACTTTTTTCCTAACCAACTACTTTTGGTTGAGAATGACGGCAAAGGAAAAATAAAAGAGGACTGATGGTGTTTCTCTGTGTAGGAAAACCGGACGAAAAGAAAAAGAGGCCAAGGCACGACCTGAAAGAACGAGAAAGATGCTTGAAAGAATGGACAAAGTCGACAGGGAGCGTGCGGAACTGCGCAGAGAGCGCAGGTGGGTTCCACCTAGGAAAGAGCTGTTGAGATATGAGAGGGAAAAGGATGATGGTTATGGCAAGTCGTTGACCCCCTTTTTGCCCCTTTACGTCTTTTGTGGTGTATACGAATGGCTAATAATGCTTCTCTTTTTCTTTTAAAAAAATATAGTGAGTGGACGGATGAAACGCTGGGACCTATCCCCCTGGGCAATATCGCCTCGAAATACGAGAAAGATCCGTGAGGAGAGATACGCCGAGAGGTTCGAGAGGTTTTCCAAGATTACGCCCATTCCTTCGGCATCGCCGTCACCAAAAGACTCAGAAGAGGGCGCGGAAGAGAAATATAAAGGGATAGAACTGCAGGACGTCGACCCGCACAAGAAGTGGCATCCCGACATAAGAGCTGAATATTTGGCCTCAATGGAGACTATGGAAGCCCTGAGGAAGTTGGTTGTGGAAGCCGATGCTAAGCCCACAGACATGGCCTCATACTTTGCGCCCGCGCCAGTGGAGGAGGGGAGGAATCCAGCAATGGACGCTCCTACTCATTCAGAAGAGCACTGGGAACATTACAATTATTTTGGGAACTGGATGAAAAGCGAGGGAGAAGAATCTCCAAAAGCTAAGGATTCCTCTTCCTTCTCCTCCGCCGTCGACGACATAAACGAACATATTCCGGACTTGGAAATAGAGGAATCGATCAGCGACTTAGACAGCGACGATTCAGTGATGGGTTTGAGGGAAGTCAAAAAGAAGAAGAAGAAGGAGAAGAAGGAGAAGAAGAAAGAGAATAAGAGCTAGGCAGCCTCATTTCTCAGGGAGGAACCGATCCCTTCCGTGTTCGGGATGCCGTGACCGCCAGCACAACATGATGACCGGGGCGAGCCGAAGAAGAGAGATCAGCGGCCCGAAACTGATCGGCAACCAACAAAACGAAGAAGGTCAGCCACCCAATCATCCATTCGGGTGTCACAACGATTACGGCAGGCAGGCAGGGAATCCTGTTCTTCTTCTGGCTTCTTTCTTTCCTTTCCACGTTTCTTCTCCCCGGATGCTACCCACCCCCCGCCAGGAGAGAAGGGTTCCCCTTTTCGAACAACCCCACGAACAACGAGGCTGTAAGTGCCAAGAGTGAATATCACCACAACTCTGTGCCCTTTGCAAGTCAAGGCGGCGCAGGACGATCATCACCCACCCAGACCGTGGTTATCCTTTGATCCTCGACGACGCAAGGTTCCGGGACGATGACAACAGCTGATGACTACCTAGAGAGACGAAACATGGATCCGAGGCGGTAAGCTGTTTCATAGGCAGGCAGTGAAAGCCGAAAGAAACTTTCACGGTTCACGACGCATGTTTGTAAGACGCAACACGCGATTGTTACATGTCCTTGCCCGCGCCCCGGGGACCTGGGAAAGAAAAAAAAAAAGGGGGGGGGGGGGGAAACGGTTCCAAAGCATGAACGCGTGTATACCTATGTCTCGTTACACAACGACCGACACACGGCGGTCGCAAGTAGGACAAGTAATAAACTGAGCCTGCCTGCCAAAGGAAAAAAACTAAATAGAAACGCCTCACAGCAAAACGGTGCCCGTTTCCCATGTACAACAACAAGCTGCATTGTACATGTACATACGTATACGTACGTTGGCACTGAGATGACAACAGCCACTAGGCCATGCAGTGAGTGACGCTGAAGAACAAGGCCAGGCAGCAACCACGAACTAGAACATTTGCCTTTCTCCGGCCGAGGAAAAAAAAAAAAAAAGGGGTAACGTTTTCTCATTACCCCTACGTTGCGTTGCGCGCGGCCGGGCCGGAGATGTTGCCCACTGGTACCTATGTGTGTGTGGTACACCAACCACCATAGCTGCTGCCAGTGAGTGTGTGTGTGTGTGTTTGGAGGTGGGTGGGTGAACGCGGGGTGCTGTGGTTTTCGTTCCCGCAAAACACACCCAACCTCTCCGAGAGCTCGGTCAGTTGACCAGAATTTATACGAGAAATGGCTCATCAACTTACCTCCCTCGACAATAAAAAACAACACCCTGCCACAGTGTATGTCAAAGACTTGAAAAGCCCGCCGCGGGATTTCTTCGACCACATTGTTTTGTGAAACTCGGGACGAGTCGGGAAGGTGAGGGATATTTTCCTCTTTCGAGGCCCAAGCTTTCTTTTTTTCTTCACCCCCTTTTTGGGTTTGTCTTTGCATCTATTCCTTCAACCCCCAAAATATTACAGGTCATTTGATTTATGTATGTACATGTGTGTACCATGTTTGCAATCCCCAAGTAGAATAAAAACCAAAACCATGCCCCCCCCGACAGTTCCAGCCCCAGCAGAGTACCTACATAGGGAGTCGGACAGGCTAGCAACGTGTGTGCGTCTGTCCGTCGTAGATTTGGATTTCATGATCTTGAATTTGTTTCCCTTACACAACTTATCTACCTAGTGTAAACAAGCGGTGTGTTTTGAATGTAGTGTTACTTTACCACATCATCACACCATGGCCGATTGTGTGATACCTCCCTCCTCCTTTCCACGAACGGGAGTGAGGAGTGCGTGAAAATGTTACTCGTATCCAAAGAGAGAGAGAGAGAGAGAGAGACGGGCAACAAGCAAGTTGGGGATACACCAAAGATCTTCCTTACACGGGCGTTTTACCTAGGCAAACAGATTGGTAGGCAGATAGGTAGGTGGGTACACACTTTAGACTTTCCATCATCTACGTACGGTCTGGGGTTAGTTTTTATCTACTTCCATAGTCTCTTTCTCTTGCTCCCCCCCCACCGCCGCCCGTCGTTTTCATTTTGTGTAATCCATCCATCCGTCCGTCCGGGGGATATTGCTTTTTTCTCTTCTTTCCAAATTCATATTATTCCACTTCCATTATCTTTCCACCTCACACCAAGGGAGAAAAATAAAGTTTGGGCAAGGAAACAAGAACATAGAGGGCTAGCTAGCGTAATAGGTGAGTCGTAATTCGTATCATGTCGTTGTGTCATGAGATAGATCCGTTGAAGGAGAAGGTTTGATTCAGACAGGTTGAGACAGAAAAATATGGTAAGAGGATCGATGTTGTGCAAGGTGACTTTTGTGACTTAAGAAAAAAGAAAATGGGGGTAAAGTAATTCCCTCACAGCCCCTGCACTTGTTGTCCCTCTCATCCTGGGAGGACGTGGGGAGCGTGTTGTGGGGGAAAAGCGTAAAACAGGGCTGGGTAGGGTAGGTTCTTTCTTGGGTGTAGAGACAAAAGGCTGGGGTGATGATGAACAAGGCGCAAAAGGAAAGACAAAAACAAAAAGAGAGACAAAAGAAAAATGTGAAAAGAAGACGTGAAGTCGGAAAATAGCCCCAAACCCCATGTCGTCCACCCATCGTGCCCCATGGCGCAGATCCCCCACACAACCACCTCACCGGTCAGAAAGGGGGCGGGGATCGCCCAGATAGATAGATAGCCTCACTTCCGGTGGACGTCTGACCACCACCACCGTCACCCGACTCACGTTCACTGACCAACTAGCGGTTGCCTTAAAAAAATTTTTTTTTTGTCTCACCGCAGAGCCGCCCGTCCGCCTTCTTGTGACTTCCTCACTGGTGCTGGTTATTCTGCATGTGAGGAGGAAGGGGCATAGGCGCCATGAACCCGTTGGGGGGGCTGTTATTGTTGTTGCTGCTACCAGGCTGGATGGATGAATGATGATGCTGCGAATTACCGCCACCACCTCCACCACCTCCACCACCTGGACGGGGCACGTTGGAAGGAGGAGGGGGAGGAGGAGGGGAGTCAACTTCGACCTCGAATCGCGGGACCTTGGGAGGCATATTGGATGATGATGACGAGGAAGGTGAACAATCAACCAGATGATACAGCTGGTCGCCCATGTAGCCGCTGATGTCGTACTCCTCGCCGTCGATGGTGGCGGAGCGGATGGTGGTGCGCATGCCCCACAGGCGGCTGGGCATGGTCTCGTAGGTCATCACGTTGGCAAACGCGGTGGGCTGCCGGCGGATGTAGCTGAGTGTCGCCTCGCGGATGCCGCTGACTGAGAGCCGCGCCTGCTCCAGGGCTCGCTGCTCACCGTGGCCGCGCCAGCGGATGAGTAGACGGACTGTGTGGAGAGCCTCACCTGGCTCCGTCATCCGCTTGGGAAAGAAGCTCGAGGGCCCCTGGAAAGGGCGCTCAAGCTTGGGCTGTAGGGGTGGCCCCGGTGGGGGAGGAGGGAGGTCAGAAGAGGGGCAAGGGCCAAGCGGCTGGGGAGGCGTACCTCCACCTCCCGAGGAGGGAGGAGGAGCATTTGGCGGCGCCGGGGTGTTTGAGAATCCAGGCGGCATGCGTGGCACAGGTGAGTTGAAGAAGCTCGGGTGGCTGGTGGTCCATCCAGGCGGAGGGGGTGGTGGGGGACCGCGTCCGCGAGGGAATCTGAAGCGTGGCGGGCTCGGGCGAGAAGAGCCCAGGCAGTCGTCATCCCCTGACTCGTTGACGCAAGAGCGGCAATGGGACGACGAGCGCGATGGTGACGCTGACCGAGACCGCCCAGCTTGCTTGGCCTTCACCGCAGTCGTCTTCTTCGTCTTGGACCTCTTCTTAGACCCAGACCCCTTGCGAGCATCGTGCTTTGTTGCGGCGTGGCCGCCGTTGGAGACGACCGAGACGGTCTCATTGTCAGACAGCGACTCACAGACCGAGCCAACTTCGGACGTGGTCACGGTGGATGAGGCTGAGTCAGAAAAGGCCGACTCGTTGTCACTCGCGTCGTCGACATCGTCAGGAACATTGTTCTTGGAGGACCGCTTCTTCAGGATGGGAACAAACTCAAAGCCGTTGGTGGCAATGTAGTTCTGGACAGCTTCGGCCGACTTGATGTGCAGGGAATGCAGCACTTCGGAGACGCTTGCTCCCGTTTCGGACAAGAGGGCCTCCCGTTGGTCATCCTCAACCCTCAGAACGATGGCCTTGAAGGTCCCAAGTGGCTCCTTGGCGATGACCAACGAAAGGACGGCATCTGGTCTGCTAAAGAACTTGCAGTTCTCTGAAGGGCTGTCAGCAACCGGGGGTCATGTGGGTGGGGGCAGCCAGTAGGGAGTGGCCAGCGTATAGATGGTTGGTGTTGATGTATGTGTGCATGTATGTTGGCAAGAAGGGGGTCAACCACTTACCAATCGTCTGAGAACGCCAGTCAACTGGAGGCGGAAAAGTCACGGGTGCCATTTCTGACCACTGGATCGCGAGCAGCAGATTCTGAGGAGGGCAGTCGAGACGGTGAAGGGGTACTATCATTTATCTGCTGGATATGCAAATCCGCTGAGCTGGGGGGGAGGAACTTGGTCTCCCTCCTCGGCGAAGTGCCAAACCTGGGACAGAGGTGCATATTTATATTGCCTTTTCATACCATTTTGGGACGCTCAGTGTCAAGCTATCAGAGGCTCTAACTGTTGGCGGGAGACGAACAAAAACCGGTAGGGTGCTTCCTAGCCAGTGGAAAGGTGAGGCGACCTGCAGGGCAAGCTGCAGGTAGGTGTGTTAGTCCGCCCACGTCTTGTTCGGTCTTGGGCGACGGAGCGAACGGAAGTCAAAGGAAAAGTGTGTGTGTATGTGTGAAGGGGAGTACGGTGAAGGCAGGATACATCTCAGTCCCCCCTCCGTTCCCGCACTCTGCGTAGAAAGACACATCCGTCTGCCCATAGACATGCCACCTCTACCATGCGGATTCCCCCACTGGGCACAACAACGGTAAGCAATGGATGCGGGTGTGTGCACAGCATTTCCAGCGAGGTAGTAATGGTGAGAGGCCACGCGGGTGCCGGGGGGGGGGGGGGGGGGGGAGAAAAAAGCAATGGCTTGCGCAAAGTCACAAACATTAAACCCGGGCGCCCCAGGACAACAAAAAAAAAATCGGTTTTCCACCACCCCAAACTATCACACCCACGGGTGAACAAAAAATTTGGCGGCAAATTGGGCGGCCACCCCAACGAAGTCAATTAAAAA
>JAPDFK010000191.1:0-89017 GCA_027569635.1 Lasiosphaeriaceae sp. G1095 | reverse complement strand
CCCCCCCCCCCCCCCCCCCCCCCCCACCCACTTCCCCCCCCCCCCCCCCCCACACAACGACTACCCCCCACCTTCCCCACCCCCCCACCCTCCCCCCCACCCCCCCCCCCCCAACAAATTTTTTATTAACTTTTATTATAAACAAATTACAAAGCAACAATATTATATTTTAATCCACACCCACAAACACCCCCCCCCCCCCCCCCCCCCCTTTCTGTTTCCTCACGTTGTATACCTAAACGACCTTGAGCGTGACGGGGGTGCAGCCCGGGAAGATCCAGTTCAGAGCAGACATGTACATGTACGAGGCGCACTAATAAATGGTATTATATCCATTAGACGACGTGCAACTGATGATCCCAGTTGAGCTGCTCACGGCGCACTCGACGGTCGTGTTAGCGGAGGTGGCCTGCGCAGGCGTCAAGAACGTCAGCAGGCCGTATATGGCCGTCAGCGAGTAGAGGTACAGTTTCGTGGTGGGCTGGCCCGCGATGTACGGGCTGCCGCCGAAGAGGAACACGGTGACGCTTGTGCCGGTGCCGGGGTCGGTGTTGAATGTCATGTACCCGTTGCTGGCGCTTCTTTGGAGGTAATATCCGCTGCTTGGGCCGCTGTTGGTGACGAGCTTACCGTTCTGCGTAGGGGCTACGCCGGCGGTGCTGACGGTGGTGGTGGTGGTGACGGTGCCGGTCTTGAGAGTTGAGGTGATGATCGACGTGGCTAGCTTGACGATGACGGTCGCCACGGCCACGGTCACGGCCGACACTACCGTGGACAGGATGGCGGTGCTTACTGTCTCGTAGACAGTCAAAGTCGAGAGGGCGGCCGGCTCGGTCACAACTGAGGTGGTGCTCACGGTGTCAATGCATGCGCAGGCCAACGAGTACTCTTCAAGGCTGGGGCAGCTGGATGCGGTTGGGACTAGGGGGGTGGTGTTGATGTCGAGACGGCCGGGGCTCCAAACAGAGAGGTACACGCCTCGAACTGCTCGCCTGGGTTGTGGTCGATCTAGCCAACAACCTGCTGTAGGCACTCGTTGATGGTGCACAGCGGCTTGAAGGCATTGTACAGCACTGTATCCAATGGCATATTGGAAGTGAGAGGACGTGGACCATAAAGCCACAAAAACGAGTGTGTGAGTCGTGAAGCAGAACGTGGAACCAAAGAAGGAGAGACAAAACAGCAGAAGACGCGCCCAACAACGATATATACATTCCCAATTTCACTCTGCAGTCCCCGCTCTTACTGACCGCTCCCTAAAATCCAATAATAAAAAAAGCAATAGTAGGGCCAAGATTTCCACTTTTCGTAAGACATCACCACTAGGATTTTCCAGTTGACAGCTCAAAACAGCTGGCCCGCCCCATTGTTTACTCGCCGGCCCCCTGAGCCTGATCTTAGCGAGGGGCCAGCGAAGGGAATGAACCGGATCCCGGAGACGCACCCTGGCCGCCGATGCACACGCCACACATGGAGTCACAGAGCCATCCGCCGTAGCAATCCATATTCCATTCCAGTTGGGAAAATGTTCACAAAAATTTGATGTTGAGACACATGGAGATGGACACGCCAATAAAACCCTGACGAAAATGAAATCCCCCAAAGACCCACTGAAGGAAACACTCAAAGAAAAGACGAATTTAATTCTAGCCGAAGAAACCATTGATCTCGGCGTCAAATGGCCTCAACTCGAGGCTGTACAGTTTGGGGAATGTGACTGCCGAGTAGATCATGAAAGTTGCCCGTTTTCAGTTGACAAGGGTAGCGGACGGATGTTGGGGGCCGAGGACAGCGCCAAGCAAGAGAGGTACTGAGCTGAACGTGGTCCAACTGCCTATTGTTATGCTAGTGCTATGGAATGAGTCAGCATGGGCTGGATCATTATCTAAGAGACGCAGTATGAGAACCTGATGGCGCTGGGTATCGAGATGGCTGAACTCTGTGCTTTGGTTGAAGAAAAAATTGAGAAAGTCAACGGGAGAAGGAGATGGAAAGGTGATATTCTCGACAAGGCTTCCAAGGGGGTGCTTTGTATGATGGAAACCCTATTTTGACTGCTTCCAGCTCCAGGGTTGGCTGTGGCTTGCACAGAACCGAGCACTATAATAGGTAATTAAGCTTGAAGGCCATCATCATAAAGGTCAAGGCAGTTAAAATACGCACTCCCTTGTGTGGTAATTTTAAGGAAAATGGGGAAGTTGCCTTTTGTTGTTAGCGAAAGAGAGTTGGGGGCGGGGTTAGAAGAGAGTATAATTTTGGGATGGAAGTATGGAGAAAATAATGAATACTTTTGTCATAGAAAAGGTGAAGAGTAAACAGGATGGTTCAGTGATCATGTCAGGCCCTGCCTTATTGGACAAACACCGTAACGTTTATATTCCCTACAATTTTTTATGATGTGAATGGAGTGTTTTCCCAGGGCAATCGAGCTTGTGTTCCTTGTGGAAATCGAACTTGCCCAATGATCATTAGCCAAGGTACTACTGGTCACCCCGTTCTTTGCAGTAACCCTAACCCTCATATGGCGAGATGCCCGTGACTGAATTCAGAGTACTCAACTTGCGGTTGATGCAATTCTGATGCCTGATATTCCCTCTATATGGCTCTGACACATCTCACACCTTGTAACTACTTTCCCTTGCAGTTTTACTCAATAAAGTCCGACATCTGAAAAGTCTTCTCCTTGACTCCAAAGCGCTTTGGTACTCACATCTCGATAAGAGCCACGGGAAGCTGGCATTTATCTTGAAATCCAAACGCTTGAATAAACTGGCCGTGCTTGTAACCTGTAAAGGCGACTGCGATGTGTTTAAACCGCCCTGGGAATCATCATGACTCTCATTTCAACAAAGCCTAAGTAAGGGGACCTGGTAATTCCTGGTAATTCCTGGTAATTCCTTCACTGCGCGGGGGGGGACCTCTACAAAACTTTGAAGTCTCATACTTGAGTCTGGCCCAAGATTTAACCCGTATATGGACGAGGCGCTTCCAAGCCGGTTAATGAAGTAGAGACCGTTGCGACCGGGAGGGAATTCGTAAGTGTGACGCAGCTGATAGAGAAATAGGGAGGTGTCGATGAAATTCTCTCGCGTCTAAAGTGGGTTTTTGGAGTGAATTCATCAGTATGGAGACTATGGGGCGTTGTCGACGATTTTAATTGAAGTGGAAGTTCCAGGTGTGCAACTTGGACGAATGTGGGCAAAGCGGGTCGAAAGGATGATGGTGATTGTCGGGCTGATGGCTTTGGTTGAAGTGATGAGTGTATTCGCCGGCGGTAAATAGGTAGGTTGTTGTGGTGGTGGAGATTGAATTGCTCCTCCAGAGTTTACTGTGTCAAAGTCTTAAGATTGCTTCTGCTGCCCGGATTTATTTCATTTCTGGTGGTGACAGCCGTAACTGGTACGATAGCCTCCGTAAGGGCCATTAGCTTTCCAATAACTTAGTACCACTATTTCTAGTCGTTTAGCGACCAATTAACTCGGTAGGTAGTCCGGGGACGACTCCGTGTTAATAAATGAAATCGACACGTCCTGCCCAGAAAACATCAATGTCCTGACCTTCGTTGAAGGCTTCGTCCACGTCTCGTTTAAGACATGGATAATACGATGAAGACGATTATATCTCTTATTCTATTTGCATTTGATAGGAGGCAATAATTGGTGCCTCCCCTCCGTCCAGGTATGTCTGCATGGAAAAGTTGACCGTAAATATGCTGGTCTCAGCACTGAGCAGGATAAGCAAGAGTCGGTCAGCGCATGAGAGGAAGAAGTTTTGCGGTTAACCATTCGCGGGTTACAAGATAACGCGGCAAAGGAGCATGTTGCCCTGTGTAAGACAACGGTACAGTAGGTAAGAGCCCGAACTGATATTATAAACTCCAAGCATATTACGGCTTGCGATCAGGGCCCCGGCTGTTTTATTCTGAAGTCTCGCCATCGGCCGCCTTCGATACAGAGCAAGTTTTCCCAATAACAGGATTGAGTATTATTCAGTGTTTGTGTTTTACTGCAACGTCAATACACTTTCCCTTAGGGTCTCCTCTCTTTCTCATTAACACGCCGCGTAATTAGCTGGGCAAACTGTTCGTATAGGCCGAAGACCTGTTTTTTCCGGCGTTTTCTGCGGAAAGGCCACTCAGTCCTCGCTCACGGCGGCCCGTATCGGTGACTAATTGCTGAATAGGTAGGTAGTGGCATCTCTCTGCGCAAAAAAATTTGAATGTTGTTGGCTGGCGGTGTTTGGGATAATGATGGGCACTCATTAATAAGCCATTGTCCCATTTACCTTTTCTATGTTTCATATCGTATTGTGAATCAATTAATGGAAAACTGCAAAGTCTTTCGGCCTCCTTTCCAGCGAGTTTTCACCTCTCACTGCCTTTCAACTGCACATATCAACGCGCCGACGTAGCCGCCTTGAGACGTGTCGGATAATTTACGCGGTTGGGACGGCTCAATGCAAGATAAGGACATTGCATTTTTTGTAATATCACTCGCATTAATACTTCTATGCCCTGGTCCTGCCGCTGCGTCGTTCCTGGGTCGAGGCGACAGGTATAGGAGCTCAAGCACGTGGAAACCAAAATCCCGTTTGCCGGCGTGGATGGTTAATATAAGCCAACCGCTCAATGCCGGATGATATTAGAACAAAAGCGGGATGGGACTGTGTGTGCTTGGAAGAGCCGTCTTGGCATGCCAGGTACAATATACGTATACAATTCATTTGTTCAGTGAGCGCGTCTGTCTGGGTTGATGATAGCCGAAAGGGCCGACGATGACGGACATGAAAATTCCGAGTCGGAAGCAAGGCGTGCCGATGCGGGTGATCAAAGACGCCTCCTGTCTTCCCGGGCAATCTGGGGCAGTCAATCAACAAGTTGATGGCTTGATAAGAACACGTCATGTATTGGGCAATGCCGCCACGATGCCCGACCGGGTTGGGGGTTGGCTGGCATGGTGTCGATTCGGCACGGGCATTGCCTCGTCCACCCGTGATGTGATCATGACATGCCGCCATGCCACGTTGTGGCCACCAAGGACACGACCAGCATGACCATTTCGTGATATTCACATTGTTCTGATAATTGTCAATTGAGCATGACACTGCAAACCAGCAATTGTGGACATTGTCATTGGCATAAACAATCGATGGGCGCAATTCATGCGCGCGTGGCGATCGTCAACCAGAGTCGCGTCGAGCATTCATTGACATCGCGTTGCTCTGAGTCTGGACCACGTGGTAGGGCTCAAGATCGTCAGAAACAGTCCCAATCCGGGTACACTGTGGGAGCCTCGCTTGCCGAGCCGCCCTTGCTCAAAGTTCGATCCACTTGCCAGCGCGGGAAGACGGCAGTCAAAAAAGGAAATGACAACAGTCACTTCAACTGCAGACGGCTGCGAATAAACCACTGCAGTTGGTGACGAACACGCAATCCACCGCCAACGTTTCATATGAGAGGAAAGCTGCTGTCGACGTGGACCACTCATCCACAGGCTGGACAAGGGAAGAACCCCCGCGGCGCGCCCAGCAAAGAAAAATGCACGTGGACGCCGTGATTCGACAGCGGTCGGGATGCGCCGCCCAGATGGGCCAAAGTTCTGAAACTTAGCGCGTGAATGTGGCCTGTGCGTGGGTAGACTCTCTTCTCCACTGCCCAAACTTTCGAGGTGGAGCCTGGAGGGCATCACTCGAGGAATCTTTGAAGGCTTTTGGGCCAACTGTTTGAGATCCTCCCAAGTTCCAACGTATTGATCGGCATGCGCTAGACAAGCTCGCGGAGAAGCTGCCGAAATTTTTGTCCATCATCCAGATAGCGTCCGATTGCCGCGAGACGATCATTTGATCCAGACCTTTCATGGAAGTTCTTTCAATCAATCAGGTCTTTTCACACCTCAGCGTCTTGTGTCCCTCCGAACCCATCGACGACCAGCTGGGCGGGACCATGGCGTGCACTCGTTGACCTGCCGGCAATCACGTCGCACAAATCACCCACCGAACCTTTTTCATCACTACCTCCAAATGAAGACGCAGACAAACATCGCCAAAGCCAAAAAAGGATGAGGAGCATAGCGAAGCTAATTTGGCCCTGCAGTTCTTTTTTCACAGCAACATGCGTCTCCGCACCACGATTGGCCACTGCCAGATGCCGCGGCCTGTTCATGCACGGACCAGGCGCTGTTAGGGGTTGAGAACAGTGCTTCCAGTTCCAGCCAGACCAATCGCTGGTCACTCAGGGGCTAAATGGGAGGAGCGCAGCAAGCGCTGCGCCGCGCCCGTCCAGCTTCGTCCCATGTTCGCTTCCTCCTTTTCAGCACTGACCTGGGAGCCTGGACAGGAGATCCACGGGGGGTTTTTTTTTGTCAAGTCCAGGCTCTTTCAGGCGCCACCCCCGTAGAAGAGGAGCGAGATGACCTCGGACGATGGAAACACTGAACCTTCAGCTGTTGCTGCTGCTGCTGCTCCTTCATGTCAACCAGGCTTCTGTGTTAAAGGGGGCCGACAAAAGCAAGCAAACCAATCCTTCTCTTCCTGTCGTGGGCCGCGGCCAACACAATCCGGGCTCCGCCGAGATAACCTTCGCTCACTTTCAATGCGCCCGAGGAGTCCCCTCATACTGTGATCTTTTTGGTCCTTTGGAGAGTCGCAATCAAGAGCCTCTCCTCTCTGGCTCGTCTGTTTCATGTTTGACAGTTGGGAGCCGAGGCTAGTGCAGGTACTGGAAGAAGATTCGCCATCCATGGCAACTCACCTTTGCATTAAGGTGTGGTGGGGTAGATATTATATTTTTGTTCCCCCTTATTTTCCCCCCTTGCCCCATGCCCTGGGCGACAAGAGAGACGTTCCCCCCTCAATCTGCCCCGCCCGTTTCTTCCTCGGTCTTGGCGTCCGATGTTGCAAAAGGGAAGCCATTCGGCTCTTCGGCATCAAGCTCGTTGTCTTTGTTGAGTATGAACCCAGTGTACCAAGTTCCAAACTATATCCGGACGCTGGCACTTCTCTTGCCGCCTCAGGCTGGGGCGAAGGACGCTGAAGAATCGCGCGCTTGGAGTCGGTCTTCGCTCGCTTCTCTCTCTGGGAGTGCAGCCAGCTAGGCCCACTCCCGTCTGACCACGGGCCCGATATGGACGCAGGGGTCTTTTGCAAATGGGTTTACCGGCCAGTCAAGGTTTGCCATCGGGCCAAGCCCAGGAACAGGGAAACCCAGAACAGAGCCGGCTCTTGTGGGATTCCCAACCGCCTCGTCCTTGATCTGGCCGGGAGCTCTGCCCATTGGGCTGGCAAGCAGACTTGTTCTTCACGTTTCATCCTGCTCAATTTCCCAATCAGGACAAGCCACATCGACACCATGGCTTGCCTTTCCTCTTTCCAGTGTCCCCCCACAAGCTCGGACACATGCAAGCAATGCTCCGCCCTCCATCAGATGGGGATCTGGGCAGGGGCTGTCCCGACCCCGACGCGGGTCTCCACCATCTGTGCCGACAAGGTGTGTATGTCTCTCCTTGCCGGGGTGTGTTGCCCAATCTACTCAGTATATATGCTCGTTTACAGCCTCCCGTCCCCATCCGCCCTGTTATGCTCGGGTTCTTCCTCCGTTTGCCTTTGCACTGTGCCTTGCTTGCTTCAAGCTTTTTACGTTCTCTACCCAAGCCGAGTTTTGTTGTTTTCTGTTCCCCACGTTCCTTTACACACTCCCTCCAGGTTCCCAGTGAACTGTTGGTCCATTCATTCCTTTTCTTGAATACATACCGATCCGTCCGGTCCCTTCACCCCACCACTCGACCACGTTGTGATAACACCACCCTCGTCCCGAGCACGTCGCGGTAGCCAGTCTATCCTTTAACAGCTTCATCGTCAACTCGACCACAGTCAACAGTTGACTCCTGTCCTTCATTTCTTGCTTGAGCTTGCCGACCTGCACTAGCACAGACAAAGACACATACATTTCACTTCACTCAACCGGCAACATGCGTACCAACGCCGTACTCAGTCTTGTTCCTTTCGTCTCTTCCCTTGTCTCCGGTCTCGCGCCTCCAAACTACCCTGGTTTTCGGACTCTGTGGTCGGATTCTTTCAATGGTGCCGCCGGGCAGTTGCCCGACGGCGGTGCGTGGAACCTCATGACAGAGTAAGGGCTCTCCAAGCACACATCATACGGAACTGGCGCCCTAACATTGTATGTCTCTAGTATCCACGTCAACAACGAAGTGCAGGAATACACCAGGTCGAATCAGAACGTGCAGATCTCAGGTGGCGGTACGATTCAGTTCGTGCCGAAGAAGTCTGGGAGCCGCTGGACATCTGGACGCATCGAGTCCAAGGCGTCGTTCACCCCACAAGCCGGCAAAGTCACCATGGTGGAAGCGGTGATCCGGTTCGGTGACAACTCTCGCGACCGCAAGCAGGGCATCTGGCCGGCCTTTTGGATGCTGGGCGAGTCCGTCCGCCACGGCACCTCGTGGCCGCTCTGCGGCGAGATCGACATCATGGAGAGCGTCAACGGCCTGCCCACGGGCTATGGCACCGTGCACTGCGGATACAGCGACCACGGCGGCCCGTGCAATGAGCCCAGCGGCCGCGCTGGCAGCACCGGTGTGCCCGACAATGGCTGGCACCGGTGGACCATCAAGATCGACCGCACCAGGTCTTCCAACTGGCAGGATGAGGTCATCTTCTGGTACCTCGATGGCCGGCAGTACTATGCCCTGTCTGGCGGAGACCTCGGAGATCAGCACATCTGGACCACCATTGCGCAATCGCCTATGTTTATCATCCTCAACCTTGCCGTGGGCGGTAACTGGTATGCTTTCTTCCTTCCTTCTTTGCTCCGAGTCATATTTTCTAACTACCGACAACAGGCCTGGCGCACCCAACGGTGCAACAGCCGATTCTTGGGGCAGCATGATGGAGGTCGAGTACGTTGCCGTGTACTCGACATGACCAATGATCCTCGGGTATCTTGCATTTTCTTGCATTTTACTACTTTGTTTTGGGAAGAAGGCGCGGAGCCTGGAGTTTTTTTTTTTTTGGGGGGGGGGGGGACAAGAAAACATACGGGATATTCTTGAAAGCTGCCTTCGTGCACCGGGGTGCGGCGTTCTTTTTTTCTTTTCTGGTTTTTGCACAAGCACACACAACTCCTGGATTGGATTTCCATTCTTCTGGCGGGTACATATGATGTATCCTCAGTCCTCTTTTTTGGCATTTCCCATTTATAGATATCTTCTTCGCCAGGCAAGATACCACGACGGACCTTGTCTGGCTACCTCTTTTTACTCTTCATTTTTGTACATACCTTTTGCTAGCCATGGGTGTTGTCAGTTGAGGAAAAGGATGAAAGTTGTGTACCCTCGCGTACAAAAGTTAAAGACTAACCTACCTGACTATCTGCCTACCTACTGATCTTCAAGTGCCACATGCCAAAGACATGCCTGCATACATGCAAGAGGTACAATAAAATAGAGTGCCGGTGATCAGATCGTTGGCCGAGAAAGTAACGTGTCTCGGTCGGGGAGCAAGGTGCAAAAGCAAAGTATTCTACAGGACCACTCTTTGTTGGGGAGGATGAATACATACCAAAGCAAAGCATCCAACACACAATTACGGTATACATGTGATTACATGTGGGAAAGAAAGCTGAACAATACAAGGAATCATTTTCGGGGATCTGCATTGCGAGAAAAAAAACTGGCCATTACCTACCGAGACGGAGAATTGAATGCAAGCTCGTGGCAACCATGCAAGCATGCTCCTTTGCATGGGTTTTTTGAGGCGCATGAAGAAATGTGAAGCACCGCGTAAAGCAGTTTAAATATTTTTTGACGAGGAGCTTTCAAGTATGTTTTTATTATAACTTGAATAATAAAAAGCTTTGTAAAGGGAGCATTAATGTAAAGAAAAGAAATCAAGGGACGCGAGGGAATGGCACACTCCCGTTGTGAAGGGAAAGACGTCACGCTAAGAATAGTGGGCTTCTACTACCCCATATATATCGAACTAAAAACGATCCAAACCACATCTTAGGGCGTGGTGGCAGAGTGGTCTAATGCGCAAGACTAGAAATCTTGTTCCTTCGGGAGCGTCTGTTCGAATCAGGCCCACGTCGATGTTTTTTTCTTTCTTCTTTTTTTCCTTTTTCCCTTTTTTCCTTTTTTCTTTTAATATATTCGTATTCACTTAACTATCAACTTTTTCATCTTCTTAATATCTTCGCAAATCTTCAATTTTCTTTCCCTTTTTTCCCTTGGTGTTGCGGGATCTTCCCCCTCCGTCCTGTTACACACACACTCTGATCATCATATCTGCCAGATACCCGGCATCTGATCAACGCGCCCGCCAGGCGCCTCTATGTTTCTTTTCTTCTTGTTGTTCGTGAATGGCAGTATCCTGACTAAAACGCGCCCACGCGGCACGCGCACACACACTCAAACACAAACACTGCTTCACAATTCACCTGGGAAGACCCTGGCAATGTCAGTCTGACCCGCTTGTGCAAGCCCTCTGTTGCACAGGCACAGTACACTGTGTGAGCCACGGCAGGGTGTTTGCGAGCGCTGGCGACCCCACAATCTGTTTTGTGCATGGGAAAGGGCCGAAAGCTGCTTGCTTGAGAAAAATACTTTGGGTTACCTGTGTGTCTCACTCAAAAGATGCAAGACTCACAGGCTATCTAATTATCTGGTTACGGAGTAATTACTCCGTACGGGTAACTGCATGCTAAGTGAGTCTTTTTTTTTTTTTTTTTTTTTTTTTTTTTTGAAAGGGAGCTGAGTGAGATGGATACCTAGAATTAGGAAAGTATGATACCTAGGTAGTCACTACCCGACACGCACAGACACTATTCTAGTTGCAGATACCAAGATTTCATATTTCATTTCTTTTCCTTCCATCCTTCTCTCATCCTGGACCATTATTCTGTCGTCACACTCGGGCTTTTTTTTTCCATACCCAGATCTCCAACGTGCATTTGCTTCCCACCAGATCTGTACTTTTTTTTCTATATTTTTTCAATGGCCGTCGCCCCCCCTCGCCTTGATCAGATCAGCCGCCTTCTCGGCGATGGCAAACACAGTGCCCTGCAACGCACCCGCAACAATCAGTGGCATGACACTTGCATCGACGATGGTCAGCCCGTCGACGCCATACACTTTGAGATCGGGCCCCACAACGCCCCCATATTTCTCTGGCATCATGGCACAAGTGCCCGACATGGCTGCGAGGGTGGGCCACAGGAACTGCAGGTTGGTCGTGAGGGCGCCCAGGATTTCCTCGTCGGTTTGGAACTGCGCGCCGGGGGCCACCTCGGTGGGGACCAGGTGCGCCAGCTGCGGGCTGGCCCAGAGCCGACGGACCCGCCGGACGATCTGCACTATGATCTCGCTGTCGGTTGGGTTCTGCAGCGCGTTAAACTGCACGACGGGTAAGCCGTGGGGGTCGCTGATGTTGAGCGTCACTGTTCCTCGGGACAGCGGCTTTTGCAGAGGTGCAGGTGTAAAGCCGCTCGCCTCTAATTTAATCATAGAATAGTAATGTCAGAGTTTTTTTATGTCTTTCTTTCTTGGAGCTAATGGACAGAAAGAATGATCGATTTCCCAAAAGTAAAAAAGAGTAAGTGAGATGGGGATACATACGCATGGGGTGGGTAACGATAGAGGCAGCCGTCCCGTTCAGACGGTTAGCCAGGATGTCGCGCTGGGCTTTGAACCCACGCAGTAGCGGAGCAGAGCGTGCGTAGACATCCGGCAGGTACAGCAGGGCGTTTTGAGCCAGCAGTCTGCTCACCACGGCTGCTGCGGCTGCGGCGGACTGGAGGTGCTGGAGGGCGAAGCTAATGGCGCTGGTCGAGGACGCGGTTGCGATGGGACCTGTCTTGTACTGCAGGTATTCGGCCCAGACAGTCGCATTGTACGTCGCGTTGTTGAAGATCGAGTTCGAGTTTGGAAACGTCTGGTTGGCCAGATCGAATATCATCAGCGTCAGGGGGGTGTCTTGAAGGTTGGCGCCGACACCAGGCATGTCTTTCTTGACCGAAATCCCGGCGGCTTGGAGCACATCTGCGGGTCCGATGCCGCTCACCTGGAGCAACTGGGGGGTTTGGATCGCGCCGGCTGCAAGAATCACCTCCTTCCTTGCATAAAAGCTGCGGGCTTTGTTGTCGAGGCGGGAGACTGCTCGCACACCATTGGCGGCCAGCAGCTTGCCGTGGGCGAAAAGAATCTCAGTGGCGGTCTGGCCGGTAAGGAGGACGAGGTTGTGGCGCGTCACGTTGACAGGGTCGTAGTATGCGCTGCGCGCCGTTGATCGCGTCATGGTTCGAGCGTCGATGAATGATGGCAGCCAGACAGCTGCTGGACCGTTTCCGGCGTTGCCGCCAGGCGGTACGGGAACGTCTTGATGCCGAAAAGCGTCCCAGACAGCTTTGATGTCGGGGTACTGGAAGCTCGGGATGTGTAAATGCACCGGGCCACTCCCATACACCGACGCGTCGAAAGTGATGTTGAATTCGCTCACGGCGGTAGGCGTGGGAGGCGTGAACGTCGTGCTCTTACGAAAGTACGTTAAAAGTCCTTGCCAGCCCCAGCCTGGGTTACCGAGTTCCTCCCAGGCATCATAGTCGGCCTTGCTGGCGCGAATACCGCCCATGCCGCTGACAACTGTGCCGCCACCAACAACAGACGCGACGGCCACCGACCAAGTTGCATTGTTGAGCTTCGGGATGGGCGCAGACTGCGGGTTCATCAGAACACTCGTGTCGAGCAAGTTTCCGTACCAAGGCACAATGGCCTCAATCTTGTCATCAAAATACCCCCGCTCAAGAACAAGGACGGAACCTAGACGAGTGTTACGAGTGCTCGGCAGAGGCAAAGTTGTGGTGGGAGAGACTTACTGCGACCATCTTCAGTCAGACGATTAGCCACCACCAAGCCAGACGCTCCACCACCCACTACAATATAATCAAAGGTGTTTGCATTGTTGTCGTTGCCGGCTGCGACACTGGTAAAGCACCAAGTCAACGAGAAAACCAACAAGGCGGTCCGCATTGTCAGTCAGTGTATCCAAGTTTTCGAGCGACGGAAGACGATGATACCAAAAGAGCGGTGATTTCAATAATTGGCAATGAGCGCTCTTTAAAGTCTTTTATAGCCACATGTTTGCATGGCTCGTTTGCAATCCATGGTTATCGCAATGTGCCAATGTAGCCATCATCCGATCCTGGTCCGTCTTCGGCTTACCTACTAACCGTGCTCGTACGTAATCTGACTAGCTGTCAGCTGCAGTAAGGCGACCTAGTATAGTGAGTAGTGATATAGCTCAAGGAAGTGGTAGTCAGCTATTCGTAGGCCGCGGGTTATCTCTGCATGTTGCTGATGCATGGACACTCCACTTGGCGGCAAAAGGTATAATATTGGTCAGCCGCCAAGGGCAACAACCAGCAATTCGTGAAGGGGGGAAAAGCCTAGACCTTTTATCATGGTTGCATTGCCGCATCACTGTGACGGGATAGCATATGCCAAGCTGACTTTCACGGCAATGGCCTTTTGATTTAAAAAATTAAATATATGGGGGGTAAGGCTGTTTCCTCTTTTGTCAGCCGATGGAACCTCATCGCACTGGCTATGGGTGGGGGTAGCATCCAACGAGTGACGCCAAGAAGGCAAAGCTAGGACAGGGCGGACTGTTTCTTATATTCACGTACCTATGGATGTTCGAGCCAAGAAAGGGCTACTTACCTCAGTGCCTAAATGCACAGAGTGTCGAATGAGAAGGCGCTCAGGCCTTCTCGCAATGCCTTGGAAGGCAGCACGCAGGGCAGAGCTGAGCATTTGTAGTCTTGAGCAATAACCAGGGTGACTCATTCTTTGGTCCAAGCCTTCATACTTGACATTGAAGTCACCACATGTCTGAACCCGCCTGTACTCTCATCATGACATGACGGGAACTTACCGCTGAGAGTCTCTTCTTCTAAGTTACGCTTATTAATTACTATTGGCCGTAGAGACGTTGCGTCTCCTTCTCGTGCTTGCATATCCGTCACTTTTATGTTTGCAACCCGACGGCATGCAGAACTAGTCCGCAAATCGTAGTCCAGGGTGATGGTCGATTGGTGGCGTTCAAGATGCCACTGATTTTTGTGGATTCTCAAGTTTTGTGCGTGGCGAAAGACGGGTTTGCCCATTTTAGACGGACAAGGGCATATGGGCAGATTGCGACTGAGAGTGGTAGAAGTTTCCTCTCCGGACCGGAGGCGAAGAGTTTACTGTAGATTGATTGCGCTCTGAAAATCGTTAGCGAGACATTATATACAGACACTTTTCTCTCAAGATGGCATGTCTTTCCATGTCAGTCTGAGAAAGTTCGTGACCACTGACTTGTGACCACGGTAATAACTGCAGAGGTCTCAAAAATCAAGAAGGAGAAACTATGGGATGCTTTGGGCTGAAAATGGAAGAGTGTAAAGAACTTTCTGAGACGGAAATAGGGGTACATGGACAGTCCAACGAAGGTAAGGACTGAGGAGGCCAGACGGATGATGCCGTCGGAGGTCAGGAAATTGGCAACGGAAGCAAGGTCTCTCCCGGAGCAAGACTCGGCCGCGAAGCGTTGCGCACAAGGGACTCGAATGCAGCCTCTGGGGGCACTCTTGATGTTACCTGGTGCAACCTGGCGCTAATTACCGTGCTGCTCCTAGCCAGTCGCAGGGTGAATTGGAATTTCGGAAGGCGCCCATGTCCCGCAGCAAACCCGAGGGTCTCTGAGGCCCATCTCCGACCCTCTGGCCCAAGCCCAACGGTTTGGATCTTCCACACCACCAGCAAGTTATTTCTGGCACATGGCATCCGCTGCAAACGGTGATGGACCCGCAGGCGTGGGAAGGACAAAACATTCTCAAATCGGATGGCAGCCGAGAAGGAAATTGTGATGCGACGAAAGCCGCTGCCACATTGTTGGGGAATCAGGTGATGGCTGGGTCGTGACTTCTCGAGGCGCTCTGGCATTAGCATTCATTCCTTGCACCGTCTGGCGGCTTCCATTGGGAAGGTACTGTACATGTACAAACAGAGGTCGGTACATACCAATGGGATTTCGAAAGTGACTCTCGGTGAGGACGAGCAGGTGCGATGGGTGGGGCTGGAATGGAATGTCCCCCACCTGCCTACCCGCCTCCCTCCGCCGTGCCTTCCATTCGTTGCCTTTAAATGTCGACCTCCCTGGGTGGTGGTCACAAGTCAACCCTTCTTTCTTCTGGAAGGAGCCAAGGCGAGAATAACCAGCCGACATGGTTCATGAGCCAGGTTAGATGCATCCATGACCCATGGGGCCTTCCTCGCAAATCTCCATCCTATCTTGCCGGTGCGAGACACGGAAACTTTACTTTCCCATCTTGGGCCGGGCCGGGCCGGGCTGGGCTCTCTGCCACAAAACTCTTGTCTTGTCGCCCGCCAATGGTGTCTTTTTCGTGGTGGCCAAACCCAACCTTCTTTTTACCAGGGTCCTCTGTCCTGCAGGCTGCGAACGCCTCCAGCAGGTTGCCGAGCCGGCACGCTGCGACTCAAACAGCAGCCAACTTGCAAAGTGATTGATCACTTGCTCACCCACACCTGCACCGCGTGGGCCCCTCTCCTCGAAAGAAAGTGCTGATCTTCGGGCGCGCTGCTCTTGTGCTTCTCAAAGCAGCAATTGCTCGTGTCTCACAGAGCTGAAGCGCAGTCGGCAACCTTGGTGAGTCAAACTCCGGGTTCCCTAAATTGCCAGCATGGGACAAACGTGGGTCGTATACTACCGCTGCCTGATAGGCCATGTTCCTTCGCGGCTGCGGTGGCGAGACAGAGAGGTCTTAGGTCCTCGAGCACTCTAGGAGGGCCACAGAGGGCCACAGAGGTGTGGTCGTCCTCAGCACAACAACCGTCGTCGGACCGCTGCTGATTGGACGTGCCCCCAGGTTCTCGGCTGGAGCGGTCTGGAAGCCAAGGATCAACCTGGGGCGGAAACAGCACGACGGCGCGCGACAGAGTTTCGGGTCCAGGCCGTCGAGCGGTGGCCTCATCAGCAAATTGTGAGGTCAGCGCCCATGGAGCTTCCTTTGTGCCCCTCATACGCAACTGAACGGGCGGGGACGCAGATGATGGAGATGCAAATGCAGTGGTCGTTGGGCAGCGTCTTCGGCAATCCCTTTTTGACGACCAGCATTCGATCGCCCGACCGCCACGAACCCGCTGTGGTCGCCCACGCGTCCAGGTCTCCAGGTCTTCCAGGTCTCTCAGCAGGTGGATCAGGACCCCTTCCTCGCACTATGGCGCCTCTCTGAGCAGTGAGGTGGGAACACACCCAGACTCCAGCCGCCCTCGATTTCGGACCTCTTCTCGACGTGCCTTCAATCGTCCACCGTCTGTCTCAACATTGCTTTTGCCCATGTTGTTGTTGTTGTTGGAGTTTGGCGTCGCCCCTCCCCCAGTGCCCGTGTTCAGTCAAACCCTTGGAGATGCCTGCTTGTCTGTCTTATTAAGTTCCATGCCCACTGCTGGCGACTCGCCCCGAGCTCGCGCACTCTCTGTTTCCTCTCTCTCTCTCGTCCCCCTCCTCTCCTTCTTGCCTGACATCCTTACCGTAGTCCTATGGAATCTGTGCCTTGGCAACATCACATGAATGATCGATCCTTTGTTCCCACCACGTGGTTCACACCTCACCGCACCTTGCCTCGCCGCTCCTCTCTCCATTTCCCTTTCCTCGGCGTCTGTCCTCGCCAAGCCTCGTCTGATCTTGGGCTCCCTGTTTCGGTCGACTGCCTCCGACAAGCGTGGGAGGACCCCAGTTGATGTCGCCCAGCCGGTGCCGGCCCTCTCCGTGACCGAAGAAGAAGAAGACGGCGACGACAACGACAACGGCAACGACAACAGTCTCCAGGCATGTCGTCGCCACAGCGCGTCGAGAGGGTCTTCCCCATCCGCCTGTCTCCTTTCTTGCTGAACAACCCACCTGGTACGCACCTCCCAAAGTTGGCATCTCTATGCTGTTAACGGTGCCTCCGACCTTCCATCGCCCCTGGGCCGAGCTAACGCTTGGGCAACCTAACAAGACGCGGGAGTCACGTTATCGGGATATCAAGTGGTCGGGGGCTCTGCGGAAAACCCCCAGCCAACTCTGGAAGCTGCCGGGGACGCTCACGCAACACCCGGCCACCACCAAGAGCCGGAAGCGGTGCCTAAGATACCGGCTACTCCTGAGGTGGTCATGGTCGGCGACACTAGCCATATGTCAGACTTGGCAGATCCGTTGCTTTCTAATAGATTCGAGTATGCCATCTAAGACGACGGCACGCATGGTGTCATCCAAGGCACCCGGCGGGCTTTCACTCGCTGCGAGGACGAACTGATCCATATTCCCGGTGCCATCCAAGCCTTCGGCATGCTCGTTGCACTGAAGCGCCATGCAGACGGCGTCTATGTCCCGCGCATTGTCAGCGAGAATAGCCATCATATCTGCAGCTACCATCCCGACGAATTGTTCAGGCTTGACAGCTTCAACCGTGTCATGCCATTGTTTCAGCGCCCCCTTTTCAACGCTCAGCTGGGTAATATTCGCACTACTTGCCATAACTCGGGCAAGAATGAGGAGCCAGCCGTCTTCGCCTTCTCCTTTTTTGACCCAGGAGGTCGCTTGATCCCCTGTTGGTGCGCTGCCCACTACCTTGGCGGAGACATTGATCTCTACGTGTGCGAGTTCGAGCTGCAAGATTACTCGCAGCACCCCTTGGCCACCCCGGAACCCGCCGCTGGGCAACATTACCCCATTGACACCCTCGGCAGCGACCATATGGACATTGCCACTGTCTCGAGCATGCATTCTAGGAGCCAACTTGTCTTCTCCAATCCCGACATCCTTGCCCGTGGCGTCGACCCAAACTCGTCCTCGGTCGAGGTGATCGGCATAGCCACCAAGATCCAGAAGCAATTCTCCGAGGCCAAAACCGTCGAGGAACTCCTTGACGCCATTGTAGGTGTTGTCAGCGAGCTCTCGGGTTTCAACCGTGTCATGGTCTACAAGTTTGACCAAGACTTCAACGGCACTGTGGTCGCGGAGCTGATGGATCCCAAGGTGTGCCAGGATGTCTACCGAGGCCTGCACTTTCCTTCAACCGACATTCCGCCCCAGGCGCGGAAGCTCTACATGCTCAACAAGGTTCGCGTCTTGTTTGATAGGTCACAGCAGACGGCGAGACTGATTGGCAGGAACCGCTCTGACATTAAAGTGCCGCTCGACCTCACTCACTCTTACCTGCGCGCCATGTCACCCGTCCACCTCAAGTATCTGGCCAACATGGAGGTGCGCTCCTCCATGTCCATGTCTCTGGAGTCCGAAGGCAAGCTCTGGGGGCTCATTGTTTGTCATTCATATGGGCTGACTGCAACGCGAGTCCCCTTCACCGTCCGTGAACTGTCCTACTTTGTGGGCGTCGCGGCTTCTACGTGTCTGGAGAAACTCCTCAATGCCGACAAACTCGAGGCTCGCCGCATCATCGATACGCTGCAGGATCAGAAAAATCCCAATGAATGTATCACGGCTTCATCGGAGGAGCTCCTCAAGCTATTTGAGGCCGACTGCGGCTTTCTTGTCATCGAGGGAGAGGCCAAGACTATCGGGCGGCTGGCCTCGTACACAGAGGCTGTACTTCTTCTCAAGTACCTCTTTTTCAGGAGACCGGAGAGAATTCTCTTCTCCAGTAACATCAAAGACAAGTTTTCAGATCTGCAGCACCCTTCCGGTTTCAAGGCCATTGCGGGCGTGCTCTACATACCCCTTTCGGGGACTACTGACGACTGCGTCGTGTTTTACCGCAAGAACCAACTCCGTGAAGTCCACTGGGCAGGTAGGCCCTCGATTTACGGCAAGTTTGGCACACTAGAGCCTCGCAATAGCTTCAAAAAATGGACCGAGGTGGTCGATGGCACCAGCAAGAGCTGGACACCAGAACAGGGTTTGTACACTTCCCTAGGTCGTTTGTGTGCCGCCGCCCCTTGCTGATCCTGTCCGTAGCGAATATTGCGGCCATGGCTCAGCTCGTTTACGGCAGCTTTATCAGAGTCTGGCGGGAAAAGGAGACGGCTGTCAAGGAAACACGCCTTAAGCGCCTGCTCCTCCACGATACCTCCCACAAAGGTAAGAATATTTCACTGTCCCGACTTTTGACGTTGCTAATGTTGATTGACATGAAGTGCGAACGCCCCTGAATGCTGTCATCAACTATCTTGAAATGGCATTGGAGAAGCCCCTCGAAGACAGCACCAAGGATGCCCTCACGCAATCTTATAACGCTTCCAAGTCCTTGATCTACGTCATCGACGATCTCCTTAACCTGACTGGCAGTAACACAGGGTCCATCCCACAACTTTGCGAGACTTTCGACCTAACGGCCTGCCTTGAAGAAGCCCTGGACCCGCTTAAGCGTCTCGCTCGAGAAAAGGGGATCGACATGGTCTTGAGAACAACGTCTGGCGTCTCGCGCTTCTTGCGCGGCGATCCTGCTAGTTTCCAGCGTACTGTCTCGATCCTCATTGCCAACGCCATCGAGCACACACGCAGTGGCCATATCCTCGTCGAGTGGAAGGAGGTGCTTGAGAAGTCAAATAAATCCATGCTGTACGTTGCGGTGACTGACTCGGGCCCTGGTCTATCGGAGCGCGAGCTTGATGACATGTTCCAGGAATTTGAGCAGGTCCCAGATGAAGACTTTGACGAGATCTCGGGCCAAACGGCCACGCCCCGGGACAACGTCCTGCGCGTTGGAGTGGGCTTGGCTTTTGTTGCCCGATATGTGAAGCAAAGGAACGGCCAGTTAAGGGTTACTTCGTTGAAGGGGCAGGGCTCAACCTTTGCCATCGAAGTCCCGTTTCTAGCGGCATCACGGGCCCCGTCGCTGGTTGCACGCCGTGACAGCTCCCCTCTCCCAACCCTGCCCATGCCAGCCCAGTCGGTCATGGGGTCCATGGGAGACTCGATGGCCATGATGACGCCGGGTGGTTCGGGCTCGGGTGTGGGGGCATCCCCACCCCTTATCTCAGCGACGCCCACCGTCACACCTCTGGAGAGAGGCCCGACGCCAAGCTCGTACTGTCTTACCGTAATCGTGGCCGACGACAATCCCATCAATGTTCAAATTCTCAAGCGGAGATTAAGCAAGATGGGCCATCGTGTCCTGGTGAGCCGAGATGGCCAAGAAACCTTGAACATGTTCACCGAGCACCAGGCTACGATTGACTTCATCTTGATGGATGTCAACGTAAGTGCCCCGCCGTAGAGTTCTTGACACTGCTCTTCCGTCTCTCTCCTCTTTGTAGCGGGTATCTACATCATCTTCGCGCACTTTTGCTAATCACACTTCTAAATGCAGATGCCCGTCGTGGACGGCTGGGAATCAACCCGTATGATCCGAGATCAGGAAAAGCGCTTCCCCATGCCGTCGCGAGCGGTGCAATCGTGTGGCCGCACACCAATCTTCGCCGTGTCGGGCTCGCTCAAGCGGGTCGAAGAGCCTCTGTTCATTGACGGCGGGTTTGATGGTTGGATGCCCAAGCCCATTGAGATGAGGCGGATGGCTACTTACCTGGCCGGGGCGCTGGACCCCAACACGCGGATCCAGGGCACCTACGTTCCGGGGGAGTTCGAGATGGGCGGGTGGTTTCCGCAGACTGCCCAGATGCTTTCTAATGTCACGCCACAGGTTTCTCACGGGACTCTAACGGGTAATGCGGGAGAATATCTTTGGCATATGACTGCCCCCGGTATTTCTGCCTTGATCGTCCCCGACGCATCCCCTAGGGCCTCAAAGGAGACCGGTCTGGAGGCTATTCCGGAGGTTGACCGCACTACTCCTGAGCATGCCCCTGAACCTGCCCCCGAGCATCTCGCTGAGCATGCCCCTGATGTTACCCCTGATAGTGCCCCTGTCTGTTGCCTTGAGATTGGCTCCGAAGCCAACGGCCATGTTGCTCGCCCGGATGAAGTCATTGACGTAGCTCTTGAGCCCGTTCCCGAGCGCGCCCCCGAGTTATTTTTTGACATGGCCCTCGAGCATCCAACCGAGGTCGTCCCAGAGCTTTCTCCTAAATCACCACTGCAAAAGACAGTGCCCACGCCTATCGCAGCAGAGCCAGAAGAAATGCAATCCACGGCCTGAAGATTTTGATCAAGTTTTCCATAGGTAGCGGCGGCGGCGGCGGTGTTGGAGTGACTCTAGACGAGCCGGCGTGCGTGGGGTGCGATGGCTGCCGTTAGACGGTTTGACCCTGGTTTTTGTTTTCCAGGCTGGCAATGGTATAGATGTTATGCTTGTACCCTCGGTTCAGAATCGGCAGGTTATTAGTCTTATTCTAGTGCTCTATCAATTTCTGTTTACAAGCATCAAATGAGTTTGCATTCTTTGGGTGTTGTCTGACTCCCCCTTCTTTTCTCCCTGTGGTGAAGTTGTGTTTATGTCTTTTTTTGGGTAGAAAACAGTTGTTGAGAGGTGTTTCCCTTTGGCGCGTGTGTGTACCTATTTGTGTACGTACGTGCGTGTGCGTGTGCGTGTGTGTGTGTTGTGTGTGTTGTGTAACCTCGGATGTGTCTCGTGACGTCCGCTGTTCCGTGATGGTGGTTCCAAGGTTGCTTGCTCGTTTGTACCAATGACCTACCTATCTATCTATGCGGCTACCTAGCTACTTACCCAAGTAACCTGTGAACTACCGGGTCGCAAATGCGATGTGGGTAGATAGGTACTTGTCCGGCATTAAATGTGCTCAAGCTGGAGCCACAGCCAGGACTACATTACCTCAGGTACCTACCTTACTTTAGATCCCAACCTTGGGGCAGTAGAGCAGGACGACGCTGGAGAGAGAAGGCAGCAAAGAAGAAAAGCAGTTGCCCATCCGAGATTATCACAGGCAAAAATTAGTCGTACTTCCTTCAAATGCTTGTTTATTCATTGTTTGGGTGGCCATGATGTGAAACTGAATTCCTCATTTGACAACAGGTTTTTTTTAATAACGAAATCGACAAGTAGTCATAAAAGGTATGGAAAATGACAAGACGCTTGACAAAAGAATTCTCTTCATAATCAGCTCAATCGATAGTAGTAGAGTAAGGCAGTAGTAGTAAATACAAGATAGAGATGATAGTGAAGATGGCAGATTTCCTCCTTCAGCCGAGTTTTGCTGCGCTCTGCTTGCTTTTACGGGTTCGAGGGTGCGAGTGGTTGTGGCAAAGGGTCGGTAGCAAGCAGTAGTAGTAGTGTATCAAGACTAATAGTAAACAGACACCACACAAACAAAAACTGACAAAGACCATTTGGAGGCGAAGAAAAATAGACAATAGGAAAAAAACCACCGCCGAGAGCCACTGCGGCGCGCGGTAACCCAGGAACGAACCAACGTTCCAGCCCAGTGTAGTAGATAGTTAATGGAAAGAAAAAAAATGATAAGTTGCCCCATGCCATAGTCGCTCCCTTCCTCTTCCTTCCTCTTCATTGTAGAACCGACTCGCATGTTCATGCCAGTTCAGTCGTACCCTTTGGTCAATACTGTTGTTATTGTGTCGTGGCTGATTCGTTCGTTCGTCTTCTTCCGTCCGTGCTTTCATCCAGCCAGCCAGTCCAGAGACAAAAACTTTTTCTTGCCTGCCCAAGTGTGGTTCAGGACGAGATATGCGGGGTGGTTGGGTGGGATATAAAAATGTGATGGTATTAAGGGGGGATCAAGGGCTGCCAGCCTCAAGAAAAGGGTGGTGGACCGACAACCATGCAAGCAAAGCCAACCAGACACCGCATCCAGCTCGAAATTCCATGCTCGCGGACGAAACCAAAAAAAAAAGATAAAAGGGAGATACATTCGAGACAACATCAGCCCCAATGGAGCAAGATGTGAACTGAAACGCAACAAGGGGGTTAAGAAACAAGGCATCGATTTGCAGAGTCCTGCCCACACGAAAAAGACATGACCCTGAAAAGACGTGGGAGAGTAGGTATAGGTGAGTAGAAGCATCCAGAGGGTTCGCCGGCCGAAAGGGGCGAAGATATGAGTGCTCCAACAAGACGATTTTGGAGATGCTTTTTCAGGGGGGGAGTGCGGCAGAGCGATGTATGTTGGCGCCGCCAGATGAACCCCGTCTTGTTTTCCAGATGTGGGGCGTCATATTCGAAAACAACCGAAATGATGTGTCACTGAAATTTGCAGAAACGCCGGTGAATGCCGATTACAAAAGTGCCGCCGGCCAATTCCGGTTTACTGCCTGGTGGGAGTCTTTTAGCGAAATAGGGGGGAATACTATTCCGCCCCAATCTCGCCTCCCTCCATGAAGGTGCCAGCATTGAAGTCAAAGCTGTCATCGCCGCCGTTGCTGTCGTGCAAGAATGAGTCAAAGTCAAAGTCGTTGAGAACGTTGTCAGACGTAAGCGGGTTGGCAAATTCCATGGAGAATTCCATGTTGGCGCCTAGGAAGTCGGGAGCTTCCTGGTGCTGCTGGGGAGGCGGAATAGAAGCTACCTGCGGTGGCGGGACGGGCGCCGCAGGCTGTCCATTGGCGACATGTGCGTTCACGTTTTGGTTCTTGAAGTTGTTCGGCGGGTTGACAGGAGTAATGGGTGTGGCCGGGGCCTGATTGTCTTGGGACGGTTCAGGATCAGCGGCCGGCGTAGCAGCAGCATTGTTATTGTTGGCATTAGCGTTGGACTTCTTGGGCGCAGCCTGCAACCGTGTTAGCAAGTGTGAAGCGACATCAGCCTTCTCCATTGTGCGAATGACATACCTTGCTCTTGGCTTTGCCCGTCTCTTTCTTCTTGGGCGCAGCCTTGTTGGTTTGGGATGGAGTTGGAGGAGCCGCATTGCTAGTCTGCGGCGACGATGTCGTGTTCCGGGAGCTAGCAGCGACGGCGGCGGCTGCTGGAGCCGATGGGGGAGGCATAGATCGTTGCTGGGGGGTGCCCTGGACCTGGGGCTGAGGTCCCTGGCCGTTGGGGCCACCTTGCCACTGCATGCCGGGGCCGCCCTGAGCAGCCGCCTGTTGTGCTGCCGCTTGGCGTTGTTGGGCTTGGGCTTGCATCATCTGTTGCTGGTTCATGCCGCTGTTGAACTGCGGGTTGGGATGCGAACTCGGGGGCTGCATGCGACCGTTCATCTGCGCCGGGAAGAAGTGTTGCTGGTTGCCGTTGGGGTCCATCTGCCCGCCCATGAAATTCATGGTCGGGTTCGGCGAGCTCCGCGACTGGGCGCCGTCGGGGAGAGGGGATCCTCCCATGTTGGCAGCATTGGTCATCTGTTGCTGGCTGCGCTTCATCTGCTCTGGATTGGGCGAGGCTCCGCTCCGACCACCTGGCGGCGACTGGCCTGGGAAAGCCTGCGGATTCGGTCCAGGACCGCCGGGGCCTCCCCCGGGACCGCCAGGAACACCGTCAGTGCGAATGCCACCACCCATGTCCTGCTCCTGGCGGGCCATCATGAGGCGCTTCTTGTTTTGCTGCTCCAGCAGCATCAACTGCATCTGGTAGTCTTGGAGGGCGTGGTTGCTCCCACCGGCACCGGCCTGGCCGTTGCCGGGACTTGGCCTCATGTTGCTGGTTGTCATGTCACCGGGGTTGTAGAACTGGCCAATGGCGGCAATCTCGGGTCCTTGCGGCACCATAGGTGAGCCTTGCGACTGCGGGCCGCCAGCAGTTGCCATGGGTTTGTTGGGCATTTGGTTACCGTGATGCTGCTGGAGGTTAGCCGCGTACGTGGCAATAGACTTGGCTTGTGCGTTTGGGTTCGCAGAGCCAAAGTTCTGGAGCTGCTCAGGATTCAGCGAGGCTGGGTTGATGCCATTCTGAAGGAGTAGTGCTCGTGCTGAGTCGGAGCCGTTTCCTACCTGCTGGCCTGGCATGCCCTGCGCAGGACGACCGTTGGGCATCATCTGGTTGGGATTGAAAGGAGCACCGTCCAGACGAGGTCGCTTGGACGGCGACGGGGCGTTATCTGTCGAGCCAGGCGATGTCGGTCTCGCTCGGTTTCCATCCATATCCGAAGGGTCTCGCTGCATCTGGCCGGCGGCCTTTTGCTGTTGGAGCATCTGCATGGTTTGGGGGCTAAAGGGGAGGAAAAAACCAGAGTTAGCTGCTGCCATACAACATCCTGTTTCACCAAACCACCTATTAGCTGGTATAACACTTACGTCTGGTTGTTCGCCATGGCCGCCCTTTGCAGGTTCTGCTTCATGTTCATGCCGCCGTTCTGCATGCCCCTCATCATGTGCTGCTGATACTGTTGATGGGTAGTATACTGCTCGGGTCGAATCTGGCGCAGCATATTCTGCTGCTCCTGTTGCCGCATACGGGATCGCTCCTGTGCCACAAGTTAGCTGCTGCGCGCGCCCGTCTGGCTGGGTCTGGGGCTTGGGGCGTAGCCCACTTACCTGAGTGTGTTGGACGTATTGATTGACCTGTATGCTCTGGCCCTTGCCCTTCTGCGAGTTGAACATGTCCCAAAAGAGGCAGAACCACTCGTAGAGAAAACAGCTTTCGGGGACGGGCGTGGGCACGTTGGGAGCGGGCAGGTCATCGGGGCGCTTCTGGTCAAGGCCATCCTTGGTATCGGTATCCATGGGATCATCGCCAAGGCCATTTCCGATGAGATTCCCCGACTCGTCGCGACGCCCGCCAGGGCTGTCCTTCTTGACGTTGATTGCGGGGTCTTCTTTGTAGATGGTGCGCGCACAGTCGTACATGCCATAGCGCACAAAGTACTCGTAAATGTACGTGTTAAGCAGTGTCCGGCTGGAGTCGGTCAAGGCGGGGGCCTGTCTAGGGGGCCCTTGAGGGGGCATTGCGCCATTAGCCATCATGGGCATTGGGCCGACGGGACCGCCCATGGCGTTCATATTCGCCATATTGGCTATGTTGTTCATGGTTGGCGGGGTTGGCGGGTGGCTGCAGATCTGTCTGATGTGTGGAATGTCGGGACGAAAGAAATGCGAGCTGTGCACGATGGTGGTTTGGGAAATGGCGGATGATGTATGTGTCACGATGCTAGGCTGCGATTATGCCAAAAGCAAAGGCCTTCTCGATCGCCACCAGTGGCACAACGGGGTGCGCTTAAACCCGGCAGCAGACGGCAGGTGTGTTGGGTCGGAGATGGATACGTGTGGGCGTGACGTGACGGCAAGAGCCGGCGCGGCGACGAGGTCTCGTCGGGCGTCGTGACGTCCTCTCGGTCGGTCGGGGTGGACGCGGACGCAGACGCAGACGGGGTTTCGGTCAGGACCCACGTCGAGATAAGAAGGCAGGTAGGTAGCGACGATGGCAGCGAATGCGTCGTCGGATTGTCGAGATGCGATGTTTGGGTGCGGTGATGGTGTGGGAGCGCGACCCTGGGGGGGGCGACCTAAAGGGGGGAAGAAATGTGTCGAATTGCGACGACCAAAAGGATACGGGGATTGGGCGAGCGCTGTGTGTGGGATGATGAGTCGTTCCAAAGGTGGGAAGACAGCGACAGCAGTGGCAGCAAATTTGGGTTTGGAACTCGGTCTGGGTGGTCTCTTGGGCTGTTGGGGCTGGGTGGTCCACCACGACGAGTACTGGAGTGGTGCTGCTGCTGTTGCGGGTGCTGGTGGTGGTGGTGCTGCTCGCCCACTTCCAAATCCGCTTTCCGCTCTCCTCGTCCCACTCGCTGCTGGTGCTGGCACTCCGGCTGCTGGTGCTGCAGGCAATCGTCGCAACAATTGTCGTCCCTCTCTCCCGCGACGTGGCTAGGCCAATCCGGCAATTTTGCTGATGGTCGAGGCGGCGACGCTTGGAACATCAAAATGGCATGGCTCGGGAGAGGAGGTTATGGAGATGCAGGGGACAGTGTTGGAAGGGCAGAGGAGAAAAGAGAGAGGAGGACGGGGGTTGGGAATTTTCGAATTTTCGGCGACGCTTGAGCATATGGGGGGGGAACACAGGAGCACAGGGTGATTGGGGATGGTCCTGCTGCCAAACTTCCTGGGTTCCATGCTGCGCGCACTTTCTGGAACGATCTGGGCTGCAACCCTGCGTATATTTGGGACCCCCAACGTAACTGCCTCGCCCCTCAGGCTTATAAGGCATGCATGCAGCCAGATCAGGAATTTATGCTCTTAAAGAGGCTTTGTCATTCCGATAGCTGCACACTACATCCGAGACTACGTTCTGACGTTTTATCGAGGGAAATGAATGAGGTGAGGCAGAGCAACAACCTGTCTGGTGAGCTGATGCGATGGAGGGAGGAAGCCGCTTTGGGTACTTTGCTTCTTTCCATTCATGTTTTTTCTCTCTTTCCTTTTTTTTGCTCATCCGAGCTTCTCCCCGATTTCTCATCGCGACATTTGATGGCAAAGAGCGGGGTGGCGATCCGAAACGCTGGGCACCTCTCCATCGGAAGTTCCGGCGACGGCCCATTGCTTGCTTGCTTGCTCATTGCTCGTCGATGAAGCTAGACTCCCCGTGGACGGTTGCTCAAACTGCGTTGCTGCGGTCAAATGGTGCACACACACAAACACGCACACACACCGTCTGGCCCCCGTCGTCGGCCTTTTCCTGTCCAGCTGGCTTCGTTGTAATAATAGGGATAAAGAAGACACGGTGACGCACCAGCCAGCAAACATTGTTCCCCACTCATGACATGAGGTGATCCATTTTGTCCCATCATCCGTGGAGCCAGCAGTCCAGGCCCAGGAGCCGGGGTTTTCAGAAGGCATTGCATTACCTACATCCTTTTAGTGTGGGAAATCTTACGTCGGTAGGTAGTAGGTAGGCAAGTAGGTTATTAGCACCTCAGCGTCGGTGCGCTATGCCTTTCTTTATGCCGTCTGCCGCCGACGATAATAAGATCGGCGCCCAGAAGTCGGCGATGCATGGGCTTCATTTTAATTCTCAGGCGCGTGCATATATCAGTCGAAAACATTTCGACTCTTTTTTATTGCTCCGATAACGTTCCAATTGCTCCTCATAGCATAGTCCAAAAACGTGTACCGAAGGCGATCTCGATGGCCACGTCTGGTAAGGATCCGGCGCCATTTGGTTGGCGGGCAGACTTTGCCTTCACAGAGCCAACTTGGAGCAGTGCTGGGCGTTGGGCATTGTGTCTTTCCTATGGGATTTGGGGCCCGACAATGACTGTCGCTTTGTGCGTGTCTGCTTGCCTTCCAGGTTCTTCATTCCGATGTGGAATTATCTGATTGACATCGTCATGTGCAGACAGGCGAAATGACCAAAAAAAAAAAAAAAAAAACATCAGCCTGTTTCTCTGACACGACACAGGCGCAAGGTTGCACTGACGGGGATT
Organism: Lasiosphaeriaceae sp. G1095; assembly: GCA_027569635.1. Lineage (NCBI taxonomy): Eukaryota > Fungi > Ascomycota > Sordariomycetes > Sordariales > Lasiosphaeriaceae > Lasiosphaeriaceae sp. G1095. The sequence continues at coordinate 60,719 of JAPDFK010000191.1, read as the reverse complement.
TTCGGCCGGTGCCTCCGGTCGGCGATGATTCCTAAGGTGCGTCGGCGGAATTGATTTGAAAACGGTCATCCGGCGAACCGTTGGGAGATTGCAGGGGACAACCAATTGTTTTTTATGACTTCTTGTCCTGTTTTGGCAAACGGTGATATCATTTGAGAACAACGGAACAAGACAAAGGGACAGCCCAATGTCTCGCAGTGTAGACTCGTCAATAAATCCATGTGGCTGTGGCTGCTGGGGTGATCTGACTCCTCTACAATACTAGGACACCTAAAAAAAAGTTGCGATCTCATCGCCCGCCACGCATGGAAATAAGCAAATGGGCGTGCAAAAGGGCCAAACGGACGCTGGTGTCACAAGATGGTCTGCTGCAACTGAGAGCCCGTAGCGGCGTGTGGCTGTCTCGTCACTAAACTCTAATTCCTGGCGGGTGGGTTGCAGGGCGTTATTGGCAGGGCAGCTCGCTGAAGTCTTCGAACGGGATTCACGGGATGTACGGACGGAGAGCTAGCCGACGGCATGACCGCCCCTCCATTTATTCAGGGGATCCATCAGTGGGCCGATCTCAGACATCCGAAGATGGACCTTCAGACATGGACATATTTTCCTCAGCGAGAATGCCGGGGATGCGCCATCAAACCCGTACCTTGCATTAGCCCTCTGCCGTGAACAAAAGCCGCACTGCGACGCAACCTGGAAGCCGACAGCTCTCATGCTTTGTTTGCTGCGCGATAAACTGTGCGTGCCCGATGTCACTTGTAAAATAAAAATAAAAATGTTTTTTTGTTTCTTCTCAACAACCTTCAAGTTTGCTCAGCTCAGCTTTCCTTTTGCTCAACATGACCGATCCATGTATCCCGCTTCGGTGTCATTTGCACATTTGCGGAGAACTGGAGCCGTCGAGAAAGGAGGGGCTTCTTCCACCCACCGCTACTAGAATGCAGCGCGCTCCACCGCGACGGCACGCCCGCGACGGGAAACTAGGTACCTATTCGTACATGAAGCGAGTGGGTAAGCAAACCAGGAATCCCATTGTATTAAACAGTCAGTGCGTCATGACTTTTTCATTGCCCTTTTCTCATTTGCAAAGTCATCGGTAGCTCAAACCACCTCCAGAATTCTCACCTCCAGTGATTTCAATCTAGGTTGCAATGAAACAGTGAGGAGGGCGGCCAGCGGAACGGCCGCTAAAAGCCAGGTGGTCCCAAAGCCTGTAGGGCTGAGATCTCCATGCAGGATCAATCAGCGCCATCGGCAGGGCTGATTGGTGGATTCTGGCCGCAGTATTTGCATTAATCGGGATACCGGGATCTTTCTCCAGGATTGCGATACAAGAGACGTGAACCGCTTATTGAAGACACACAATAAGCTTCCCGTTGGGGGGCTTTTGCGTTCCATGCCATTGAGTGAGTCATCGACTCACAAAATTTGCACTTATGGATTTTTGGCATTTTCGAGATGACTTTGTGGGGGCGGGGTTTGCCTTCCAGCCTTGTGGTCCCAACCACGCAGGCAGCAATGCGGGTTTTTTTTCACAGCCACCAATTGAGAACACTCTTTGTTCACTCACCTTGACTCACCTTGACTCACATTCACGATATTAACATTCAAACTCGGAGATAATTAATAAATTTAAAATATGACATGAATATCGGTGGTGTGAACGCATCCTTTCTTGTCTCCCTACCACTGTAATATAAGTAGTTCTTATACCGAGCCCTCGAATCTCGTGATTAAAAAGTTTATATACTTCATAAAGCGTCGTCCCAAACTGTGCAAAAAGAAATCTTTCATCGGAAATGGAGCATGGAGAACTGCGGTTAGCAATAAGTCTACGGTAATCTATATAGCGAGACAAATGTCTCTTGCATAGCTCAAGAATTACAGTCGCCACTCATACTCAATAAATATTACTACACGTCTTCTAATTTGTTACGGGGGGCATAAGGGAGGAAAACTGTAAGGGGGAGGGAGCAAATAGTATCATACCTTACGAATGCTCTCATTTATAAAAAAGCGGCTTGATGAGATACGGAGATTTAATTGAGGTAAAGTAAAGAAGTCTAGACCTGAAGCCACTCATATATATCTATCCAAAAGTCAAGTTCAACTCCAATCTGACCAACTTCAAGTTCTACCCAACAACGCAACGATATCGAATTTCAATGCAAGGAAGATAAGACTTGAATAATTATCATACTTCCAGGCTGGCAGACGGCGTGAGAGAGAGGCTGCCTAGTGATAACATGTGTCGATAAACGTGTGTTATCGTCTAATCTGTCAACAACTTCAAGTCATAGTATAGCTCATTCTAGCAAATAAAGGATGAAACCCGCTACCCTACTCCCGTCGTGTTGGGCCATTTGGAGCTTTCAACTTTCAAGATAAGAACAGTATAAAGAATACTTTGAATTCGCATGGCATGTTTGCCGGATATCTTGTGTTTGTATGTTATACATGCCGGCCAGCCAGCCAGGAACTTTCTTGATGCCAATACTCAACCCCCCCAAAGAATGACAACTTTCTCTCATGCGAGGATGTTGCTCGCCGGCAACTGCTCCTCTCCAAAATAGACCCATAGCCGCATATCCCCAAAGAACCCCCAACCATGCTAGCCTTGGGTATAGGGACAAAGTGTGCAATCCAAAGGCGAAAAGAATAATCCCCCCCCCCCCCACACACAAAAAAAAAAAAAAACGCTTGACGGCTGTGCCGCTCAAATGTTGGATCCATCAATACTTTTCTGCGTGCTCATAGGGTTCGAATTCTATACGCCCTTTGCTGTTGGGCGGCAGGGGAGGAAGAGGATTTCCACTAATATCAACCTTCTTCCTGAGCATCGCCTCGAGTAGCTCGATGTCGATGTTTTCCTTGGGGCGCGATCTGAGGTGACGATCTAGGATCGGGATTGTGTCCTCGTGGTAGAAGGGGCAGAGCCTGATTTTCAGATCATACCGGTAGACTTCGTGATTGGCTGGCTCGGTGGTCGTCCACTTGAATGCTGTCTTCTTGGCGGACTCGGTAAATAAGTAATCGTACAAAGTTCCGCACGGCTTTTTATTTTCACATCCCGAGCATATCAGGTTGAACATGAACTTCTTCTGGTATCTCTTTGGCGCCAGGGCCTGCTTATGCGGTGATGTTCTCTTCTCGTCATTGTCAGCATTGGGGTTGAAGGCAAGGGAAACGACAGAGAGACGCAGCGACTCACCGGCTTGGAGGGTGTGCAACCCATGGTGTCTGAATTCGGCTGAAGTTGTTTGGCGGTTGACGGTATGTACTGGAGCGCTGCTTCTGTGAAGAGTTGAGGCGATATCGAAAGCAATCCGTTGTACAGAAACAGACAACTCCCCACATTGGCTGCCATGGCGGCTTTAATACTTGGTTTTCGTCGCATGCCCATTTTGTTGTCTTGTGAGGTCGTGACCAGGAGCATGGTTTTGTTGAGATGGTGCATCAAAACTGAAATTCGGAAACACTTTGGATGGCCTGACGAGTTTTGACCACCAGGACAGGAGAACAGAGACCGGAGATGGGACGGCGGCCAGGGGTAGGGTCAGGCCTATATAATAAGATGGGGTGAGTCGGGCGTAAATAAGGTTGGTATCACACACACCAACTGGGCGGGCGGGGCGAAAGTTGTTCGTTGGGTTGGGTGGGGTGGTCGCAAGTTGGGACAGGTGAAAAAAAAAAAAAAAAATTGAAATGGTGGCGGTGCGGCGACCAACGTACGCGGATTGCTCGATGCCCGAAGGCGAAGTTTGGGCAAGTGGTCCTCGTGGGCTTAGCCGGAAGGCACTGGTTACGCGGCGAAGCGCTGAGCTCCGAAAAAGCAGGCGCAGCTCCCAAGTTCTTTTCACAGCCAGGTGGCGACAAGTTGCACCTTCTTAATTCAACCACGACCACGACCTGCCCAGACTTGGGCAATGCATTTCTGAGTTTCGGGGCTGTATTTGAAAAACAGGGCGACGCCCATAACAATACGCGTGTTTTCTCGGGGGTTTTATTTGACTCACCGACAGCCCCAGCCTATTCGTATCATGAAGCTTGGCGCTCCCCAACTAGCTTTGCCCGAAACCATGTCCGAGGAGACTTTTGGGGGCCGAGTTGAGAATTGCTATCAGCCAGGTCTTTTTATAATACTTACTTTTACTTGCAGGTGACCAACGTCCGAACAACCGCAGATCAGCCGGGCAAACAAACATGAAGCTGTAAGAACATATATATGACTCTCATTATCAGCGGTACCACTGTTGAATCATGTGTTTGGTTGAATTTGCTTCTCAACCAAAGTGTAAATAATCATACATTCATGCATTATGCACCCAACAAGCCTTCTGGCTTCTTCAAGATAAGCCACATACAATGTCATCTGTCATGCTCTCGTATTTCTGTATGACAACTTTGGGTTTCATTAAAGTTGCGGTTTTATTTCATACCAAGCCATGCAGATACTAGGAGCTTGGTATCCGTAGGAAGTAGCCAAGGCGTAGATGGACGTAATGCCTCTTGCTCATGACCACAAGCATGATATCAAAACGCTAGGCATCATAAACAGCCCCAGTCCCGCTGAGCGCCACCTCTCACTGACATGCCTGCACAAGGGGTATCGGGCATATCTACAATATGTGGCATAGCGGGCGACACTATTCAGGAAGCGGGAGTCGGTCAGCAATGCAATCTGCCTACGCCCAAGCGGTTGAAAAAAGAAGCTCACCTCGTCCCCGCTGTCCCTCCTCGTCAACCTTGCTTTCCTATAACCCCTCCTAGGAGCCCTTGGGGAAAGACGGACTTCTAATCGTCTTCTGGCGGCAGTTCATCGTCAATGTATCGTATCAGACTGATGCGCATCTCCGTCGTGTCATTCCCCCTCAGCACATCACTGATAAAGTGTGCCTCGACCTGCATCTGCACCATCTCTAGCGCGCCTCTCAACACTCCGCAAAGGATGTTCGAGTACCAAAGCTCGTCCTGCGCGCGGTTGTCATCGGGCAGCTCCACAAAGTCGGCAAACGGGTTCTCGTCGAACACGAGCGAGAATTGCTTGCTGTCGCTCGTCCAGTTCGTAATCGTCGGCGTAATGTTGAGAAATATCTTAAACCCGACCTGTATGTAGCAACCGTTGCTGTCAGTCCCACGCTCCACCACGACAAGCAGAACACACAAGGGACACAGCCGCACCTTGGCAACCATCTCTGCTGTTTCCCGAAAGTTTGAACACCGCCGCATGGTATTAGACTTGGCAAGATAGTCCTCAATCAAGCGCAGGCCGATGTTGTAGCCCATCTTGTCCAGCTGCTTATTGACCTCGACATAGTCGCTGTCAAAGTCCTTGCAGAGCTGCGCGACGATGGTGCCGTATGTAAGGACAACGAGCTCGGCATTGACTTTCTCGATCCGCGTTCTTTTCGGCGGTTAGCAATGAAGGGGTTATCGGTCGTTGTGCGCGGCAGAATGCCTGTTTCTTACTTCCAAATCCTGTCGCGCGGGGAGTCAAGGTCAGCCGTTGGACAAGCAGGAGGAGGGGCTGTTTTGGGGCGTCGTACTCTTCCCCTAACCGGGATGCCTTGCTTGCCGCCATCGCCGAAGGACGTAAATACCAGCAGTCAAAAGCTCGCGATAGCAAGCCTCAGTGGGAGCGTAGAGAAGGCGGTCGCAGACAGTGCTGGCGCTCCAGCCAGACGTGACGGATTGGACGGAATGTCGAAAGGCGGTGGGATTGTGCCGAAATCAACACTGGTCCCGTAGGAGCTACAGGGATCTCAGCAGTGTACTAGCCCCGCCACGGCTGGCAGGGCCCACTGGCCTGGGCCCTGGCGGGCGGGCAGGCAGGCAGGGCGCGGGCGGAAAGCGGGGAATCTAAAATCCAGCTAACCACGGGCTGGCAGGCATTGAATTTTCGAGAAGACGCATCATCAACGCATCAAACAGACCAAACAGCGCCTCGCTATCCACCCGCCCACCACCGCCACATCCTACGTCGCCCATCCTACCTCATACAATCATGTCGGCCGAGAAGAGACCAGCGTCGGGCGATCTCAGCGGGGGCCAACTCGTGGTGAAAAGGCAGAATGTGGGCTCCAGTCGCGCCTTGACGCGGGCGTCTGGAGGAAGCAACGCTCTCGTCCAGGCGGTTTGTTTCCCTCAACTCCTTTGTGACGCAATGTTGAAAGGAAATGCTGACATGGCTTTGACAGGCGCCCCGGACCAGCGGTCTCCAGGCCCCCGTGATGGAGCTCTCGGGACACTCTGGAGAGATATTCTCGGCAAGGTTTGACCCGTCGGGGAACCTTATAGCTTCTGGCGGTATGGACCGAACAATAAGTACGCGTCGATTTCTTCGAATACGGAATACGGCGAGGATATAGCCGCTGACTTGGTGACAGTGCTTTGGAGGACGTACGGCGACTGCGAGAACTACGGCGTGTTGAACGGACACAAGGGCGCCGTCCTCGACCTCCAATGGTCGCGCGACTCCGAGATCCTCTTTTCAGCTTCGGCCGATACCCACCTTGCAAGCTGGGACCTCACGTCAGGAACAAGGATACGACGCTACGTGGGACATGAGGAAATTGTCAATGCGATGGACATTAGCAAGCGCGGCGAGGATATACTCATCAGCGGCAGCGACGACGGGACTATTGGCATCTGGGATCCGCGGACCAAGAACGCCGTCGACTACATCGAGACCAACTTCCCCATTACAGCTGTGGCCATAACCGAGGCGGGCAATGAGATCTACTCTGGAGGCATCGACAACGAGATCAAGGTGTGGGATATCCGCAAGAAGGCTGTCGTTTACTCGATGGTGGGCCACGCAGACACCGTCACCACACTTAAAGTATCGCCGGATTCTCAGCAGCTGCTTTCGTATTCCATGGACTCGACGGCAAAGACGTGGGACATCAGACCGTTTGCCCCTGCCGAGCGGCTCATTCGCACTTTTTCTGGAGCGCCGCTCGGCTTAGAGAAGAACCTGATCCACGGGAGCTGGGACAAGGACGGCAAAAAGATTGCTGTCGGCGCAGGCGACGGCACAGTGGTTATTTGGGCCAGCGACTCGGGAAATCTTCTTTACAAGCTGCCTGGCCACAAGGGAACCGTCAATTGCGCCGAGTTTTCGCCAGGGGCCGACCCTCTTAGTACGTGGCTTATAATGGCTCTTCATGCCCATGCGTTGTTTTGCTGACCCTTTTCTAGTTTTGTCTGCGTCCTCAGACCGAACCATGCTGCTGGGCGAGTTGAAGTGATGAACAGCCACATGGACTCGATGGCTTGCTATGAAGTGCGATTAACATCGGATCAAAGCGGGAGCCCTGTGCCCATGTGGCGCAAAGAGTCTATCCTGCATTACGGGGACTTGAGTCGGCCACTTCTTACGGCCGGGCCAGATTCCACAGGCCGTGGGTATTGCGCCTTGCCTTTTACGGGGCAATGCTCGGTGAAAAGAGAGCTGCCTGGTTCCGACTCCCACTATACCATACGTCTTATATGAGAGAACAATGATCAACCCGGTGAACCGAATAATACCAGGATTGTGGCCCTTTGGACAGGGCAACCAGTGGGGGGACCCAACATGTCGGAATCTCTCGAAGCAATAACATGTACGGCGTAGAAGAGATACCCAGTCTTCAAACTGGAAGTTCGTGCATGGCAGGCACAGGGATTCTTGATAGGATTGTTGCCTATAGGTCAGAGTGTGAGCGAGGCTGACAATCCGACGTCAAGATGAGGCTCCGGGCCTTGAGCAGGCGTTTTCCACTTTGATGCGTACTCGCTCATCTGAGCCCTCTGTGTCTGCCTGTGGACTGCGCCCTACGCCCGCTTCCCGAGGACCTCAAGCATCGTTGGGCATCATTGCATTTCCTGGTATTAGCTGCCATGGAAAACATATTCGAGCATTCGGATTATATTCGGAAGCGATGGCTGGCAACCTATAAATCTACCCAGATGGCTCAACCTTGGGCCTCCTGGACAGATATAAACAAACAAACAATGCATTCTTTCTAGCCTATCAACGTTGAACACTTTTCATCGTGTCATGTATTAATAACCATTCAGCGTGATCAGGGCATCGGCATCAGCGCGTCGAGCCCACGATATTGGATCTGAACTCTTTCGGAATAGCCTCTGGAGAGAATTTGGACGGAGGGGCCGCCTCGGCTATCTGAAGCATGACGATCCGAAACGTCTAGTCCCCTGCAGCTCTCCACCTCCCTTGCACTCATGCGACGCCGCAGGTCGTGGCCCACGAGCCAATCACCTTACCGCCCCATCTCCCTCTGCGGTCAGGGGTCTGCGCATCTCCACGCCCTGCCGGCGTCCCTCGACGAATCACTGCCTCAGAGCACCAAGGGGCTGACACTCTTTCCCCAGCAGTGCATCTGCGCCCTGTGTTTGGCTGCCGACGCAGGAACGGATACATACAGTCCATACCGGCGCGGGCGCTGAGAATGACGCTGTGGTTTTTTTCTCTGCGCGCGAGCTGGCCAACGAAAGAGTGCACACCCCATGCCGATAATAAACCTGTGGCAAGTCGGCTGCCGGGAGATGTAATGTTTGTCTGGAAGGACTGCAGGCTGGTCTCCTTGCTCCTCAGTCATCGCAACATTGGGATGCCCCCTGCGCACATGTCGTCGCATGTTGCCAACTCCACTCCTTATGGTTGTCTGTCAGTTCCATCCCGGGTTGAGAGGAGGACTACGGTTCGGTCACAACTCACATTTCGGATGTCTGCATCGTAACTCATGCTCCTCCTGGCTCCCGCTCGTCCTCGTGCTCAGTCCACTCGTGCTGGTGGTTACTTTCCAGTCAGTGCCCTCCGTTCGTGTTTGTGCACGCACCTCCCCTTCCTCCTATCCAGGGCTACGGTAACTTTAGGGGTTGCGTTTCTGTGGTTTGACTCCTTGCATCCCGCCAGGAAGTGAAGGCAAGGTATCACCTGCGACGCAACCTGTCGACTCGTCGACTCCTGTCAATTTTCCTTTCTCCCCCCCCCCCTCTCCTTTTCCTTCCTCTTGTCGATGACCAACGAACGGTCATCCCATGGAGAGAAAAGAGCATTAGGCTAGTGTAGGGGTTGCTTTCTTGTGTTCCTTCGTTTCCATTTAGTCATTTCTCCGTTCGCAAACACTTGCGCCTAAACATGGTGCCGCGTCCACCTATCGACGACGTCCAAAATCGCCGCCGCCGCCGCTCCCGTTTCTCAGCTTGACGAGCAATAAACAAACCATAAACTTTCACTTGCTGTGTTTTTCTTTCTCTGGGCGTCTTTTTGTAATTCCTCTTTCCCCTAACGAAAGGCCTGCCTTGTGGATCAAGCCGCCCTCAACGAACGACACCGATATCACCTTCTCTCGAATTCATCATCCGTGCCACCCCTTTTCTCGACTGCGAAGGGCAATTACATTTCTCTTTCTGTTTCCATCTCGGGAATTTTTGGAACACACATACCTACCTACATATACCCCGTCCGAGTTTGGCTCAGGGAGCCGGGGAACCACTGGGCGTGTAGGAATCATTGGACAACGTTGGCTTGATCTCTTTCTTTTTGGTGTTTTGGACACAGTGTTGCTCTCTCTCTTGCATAAGATACCCATATCCCCTTGCAACACGATTCATTCACAAGAAATAGCCTACAGCATTTAATCTGGCTGTCACCTGGCTGGCCGGTTTCCTTTATATACGACAAAAAACGAAGGTAGTGCAGGAAAGGTCCACCCTGTCACATCTGCTCCCCCTCGGCCTCGGCCAGAAACACGAGAGCGGCCCGTCCCCCATAAAACGAAGTTCAGGCAACGACGGGGACTGTGACGAAGTGATGAGCAGATCGATTGGTAGCTGATAGCAAGACGGACCTGACCGACCGACCAACCGACCAACCCACCACATATCCCGAACTATAGACGAAACGATAACATCAGATGGACAAGATGAACTTTGGGTTCACCATCCCGCGACCCAACATGGACCGGTTCAACTTCCTCTCCCGCAGCGGAGCTGGCCGCGACACAAGCAGCGGCAGGGATAACCATCCACCCCGTCATCATAACGACGTGTCTTCCGACGACGATGAGTCGCCCCTCTCCCCTCGCCGCGCGGGTCCCACGGCGCAGCAGATTCAGCGGGACCTCGAGGCCCAGCGGCCGGGCTTCGACGACGAGATGGCTGAGCGGGCGTCTCCGGCAGGGCGGTTCGTGCACCGCTTCCGGCCTGCCATACCGAGCTGGTTCAGTGTCGCCAGCAGCGGGCGGCAAACCGACACCCATCCCGCTCTTCGGCCATCCCGGCCGCCCCGTCCCAGCAGCAGCCATTACTCGGGCGACGGCGGACCGCCGGGCACGACGATAGTCGACGGTGGGGACGACGAAAGCCCCAAGACGCCGCAGTTCCGCATCGGGGCCCAGACCCTGCCCAGCACGCGGCTGCATCTGCCGAACCTGACGCGGACGTGGACCCAGGGGTCCAATGGTCCGCCGTCGCGGCCAGGGACTTCTGCCGCTGCCCCTGGCATCTCGGCACCTGCGCCGGTGCACATGATGGGCAACGAGAGGTCCGGGCGGAGAGGGCATCGCAGGGAAGGCAGTGATCGTTCGCACCACAGCCACCGAGGCCACCGATCTCAGCGGTCCCACGATGACAGCACCGAAGAGCAACAGGATTCTAGTCGGCGGAGCAGGCGACGGCGCGAGCGCGAGCGGGAACGCGAGAGACAACAACAACACCACGCTCAGTCGGGAGAGGTTGAAGGCAGCGGCCGAAGCAGCTCGGAGCGAAGGGAGGAGCGGGAACGGCGAAGGAGGAGGAGGAGGGAGCGCAGCGGTCCGCCACCAAAGCATTTCCTGTTCTGCTTCCCGTGGATCAAATCCCGAAAGATTCGATCGCAGATTCTGCGGTGTTTTGTGTCTGGGTTGTTCTTGGCCTTGATCCTGACAGTTTGTAAGTTTCCCCCTCCCCTTTTTTTTCCCCCCAAGTACGCCTTGCACAATTTGCTAACCTGGCTCAAATAAATTAGACCTCGCCCTTTCCATCACCAAAAACATCAACAACAGCGAATTCACCGTTCTCCTAATCCTCATCATCCTCTTCGTCACCATCTTCTTCTGCCACGGCCTGATCCGGCTCTGCATGATGATCGTCAAGAGCGGACGCGGGGACGACGAAAACACCCAAAGGTTGCCCGAGATGATGGGACCGGGCGGCTACGCGATCCCCCGGCAGCCGATCCGGGTCACGCTAGCGCGCGACGAGGAGGCGGCGGGCATCGAGAGCGAGACTACCAAGATCAATCCGCCTGCGTATGGTCTTTGGCGGGAGAGCGTGGTATGGAACCCCCCCCCCCCCCCCTCCTTTTCTCCTCGGTATCTGCCGACAAATAGACAGACAGAAACAGGAAGCTGACAAGAAGATATAATAGCGGGTCGACCCTAACCGGATCTACTGGCAGCGCAACCAAGACGCCAGCGCAGACGAGGTGGTCGAGGACTCTTTCAACAGCAGTACTACTACTAGCAGCAGCAGCAGCAGCAGCAGTGCTAGCAGTGCTAGTAGCCGTCCCAACGGGGATCAAGAAGCAGAGAGCCGTGGTGGCGCTCGAACCGCGGCACCACGCCCGCCATCATACGCCTCGGACGACGGTGTCAGCTATGTCGTAGAGGCACGACCTCGGTCCATGGCGCCTACGACGAACGTGCCGCTAGCTCATACGCATCCGTCCGAGACGGGGAGAGCCGCGCGGCCTGTGGGCTGGTAACTTCCATGGACAAGACGAAAACGTGTGATCCATGGTTGGGGTTGGGGAAGGGGAAAAGGGTAGCTGGGGTGGGTTGGGATGGATGGCTCATGTGAATTGTTTTTTTGGTGGGCTCCAAAGTATAATTGCAGAAGAACGAAAGCGCTGGCGTACCAGGTATCGGAGCATCAGGGAGCCGTGTGAACTTGGGAAACAATATATGCATATTTCATGTATTTTGTCAAATTATTACTGTACTTGTTCCTCTGAGACAACATATAATGGAATTTGGGATGGATGTATTGTACAAAGAAAGAAGGCTTTGGCCAAAGAAAAACGCGTCGCCCAACCCAGTCAATGCCTCCTGGACTTGTGTCGCAGACTCACTCATCAAACTGCGTCGACGAATTTGACACAAAAGGGAGTGGAAAGTAGAGCGTAAAGCAGGTGTGTGCCCTAACTGTTACTGACGACACGAAAGGTGGTGAAGGGAGGAAGGGTGACTTGGACATGTCATGTCATGTCATGTGGAACGTTGGCCTCGGCCGCCGGAGGAAAAAAAGGAGGATGATATTTGGATGCCATCATCGATCTCCACCCGGCGGCGGCGGGAAGCACGAGGATTAACCTATCGTTTTGTGACAGTTACACCACAGGCTGGCTGTGTGATGGGATTGCATCTCAATAGTGCTTGCTTGCTGTTCAGGTGGATGCAGTGTGCGCAATTAAGGTCATGTAAGTTTGCTTCCACCGTGTCTCGAAGTCGCGACATCCATATCGAACGATAGCCGATATTTTATCGCCCATAAGGTCGAATTTTTCATCATCACAAGGAAAGTTTGCGACCAAGGGGAGCGGACTTAAAAACCCGCTTGCCCTCCCTCTTTCTTTTTGCTTCTGCGGCGACATATGTATGTATACCTCTCCCCTCCAATATCGTACGATCGTGAGAGCATCCAGCAAGTGTAGCGACGACTCACGTCATCTATCGAAACTGTCACCGTCGGCAAATCAGCTGTACATTGACTGCACCCAGATCGCATGCGTGGTCAGGCTCCGACGATCTGATGGCTTGGTACGTTTAATTAGTAGTATAGGTCTCGCCAAATGGACAACAGAGCCCCGCCCTGTGACTGCAGCCCACTGCAGTGTGCATGCTGCAGTGATGTGTGATGTGGTGGTGGTGGTGCCAATATATTGTTGCCAGCCGCCAACAAGGCTCGGGACAACCCTTTGCGGATCCTCAGATGGCCTCTCCCAGCTCTCCCAGTCCGAATCAGGTCTTCCGGCGCACCACTTCCCCTCCTTCCTGCTGGGGACGACATTTTGGGGGCTGGCTTGATTGGGCAGGGATCGAGCTGGGACAGGGGTCTTGGTGCACACATTGGCGGGGTTCCAGAATCCAGGCTGCTTCCCAGTGTGTTGGCAACTGGCAACAGAGTCCAAGCCCATGGCAGCATCCAACTGTCGAAAGCGACAGCGCTGCAGACCGCAAAGCGGGCTGCTTCCTTGCCTCGGTCTCCCTTGCCTGCCCTGGTTGCCTGGTTGCCTGGTTGCCTGGGTCCCAGCAGACTTGGATCCTCTGCTTCTACCCTCCGGAGGGTGTCACCTCTCGGTGTCGAAAATATAGCCGAGAATAACGGTTGCCCCACAGGCACCCATGGAGGGGCAGGCGAGTTGACATCCCCCTCTGGTCCAGCAGGAAGTGGTCGCTGCTATCATTCCCGAGACACGATGACGGCTTCAGGTCAACAACAGGGAGGGAACACAGGGCAGGCGTTCGATACTTATCATGTCCGCAGCCAGGGAGACCGACGCCAAAATGCGGCCAAAATGCGGCCAAAAATAAAAATACCAATGGTGACCCTGGCTCATCCTCGGCGCAGGGGCCAGCCAGTGGAGGACAGAGGCTTGTGTCAAAGCGAAGCTCAGGTGCTCATCAGGTCGATGGTCAGCCCCCTCCAATGCCGACTCTCCGAGGATGCGGCACAAGCCGTCGCGTGGTTGCGCCATGCCGGTCAGCACTTATGGGAGCAACATGGAAGAAAAACGAACCCAGCAACAGCGAACGAGACAAAGCAGTGGCGAGCAATGGCTTTGTCGACTGCCGGGCGCAAGACGTTTCTGCCGTCTTGAACTATATACTAGCAAGACTAGTAAGGTCCCGTCCTCGTCGCCGCTTCAGGAGCTCGAGGCAGCAGCGGGACCACTCACGAGCTGCTCCTCAGCTGTCCTCGTCCAATTGGGAGCTCCACCGAATCCAGCGCGTGTGGGTGGCAGCGACTGGTGAGATGTGAGATGTGGGCTTGGTGGGCACCTGGGGTCGCCAAGGTCCAAGATTTTTAGCCTTTGTGTTCGCTGGGAACATGCAGCTCGAGGGAGGGGCAGCTTGGCGGCATGGAAGCCCAAGTGTGTGCTGTGCTGCTGGTGGACGCTGGTGAGACTCAACAGGGTGAAGCACCTACCTCACCTGCCCTTGCCCGCCATTGCCCGCCCAATCCGTCGAGAAGTCGCGACTGCCTGCCACGGGCGGACGGACTGCCTGGAGGGATCAAGCTTGCCGAGGAGGGAAGCAAGGAGCCACGGAGCCAGCCAAGGACTGACTGTCTGTCAGCGATCCCAGCGCCAGCCCGGCCAACGCGCGCCCACCTAACCGAAAGAATGGAAGCTACGACCACGCATTGGTACCTGACTGGTACCTCGCATTCGGTTCTGACCTACCCCCTGTTTTTGCGGCAAATCACCGCAGGAGCGCAGGAGCACCTGCGAGCAGCTCGACAAAGAAGCCAGGTCGCCCTCATGTCACTCGTCTCCGTTTTTTTTTTTTTTTTTTTTGCTCGTCTGCCCTCACCCTTCCATCCAGCCCCTGCGGAAATCTTTCACCACCTCTGTTAGGTTAGGCCAGGCTAGCTTAGCTTAGCACCTGGCCCTATCCCTTCTCTCCCCTCGTCCTGGTTCCGTCCCTTCCGCCCTTTCTCTCCCTCCCCTTCCTCTCACCAGCATCGCTCTTTGAACCAACTCTCCAGGTTAACATCATTTTTGGTCGTTGTGGTGACGAAGTCGGAAGAAGAAGTCGAAGGTTGTCGAAGGTTGCCGTGAGTTTCTTACGTTGGAAAGGAAGGTTCGGTGATTTTTTTGGTCTTTTTTGAGAGGTCAGTTACCCATGTTTCCTTCAACTCCATCCATGCCAGTTCCCCCAACACCCAACCCTCTTGACGACGCCATCTCGGCCCTCCTTCCTCGTGGACGTCATACATTGGACCCTTTGGTATATATATGGATGTCTCTGGGCCGAGAGACAGCCGACGGGTTTGGGAAACGGTCGGTCCGACGGTGCAGCAACTGCGATTCCCACGGCCCGGGACAACTATCGACAAGCCGGATTCCGATGCGCCTCTTCTCGAATCTGATTTTGTTGATACTTCGAATGGAATCCGGTCCTGGAAAGGCTTGGTCTCCTCAGCTGCGCGTGGGACTTTCATAGGACCCGGGCCAAACACCGCGATCGTCGATCAGAAGCCATGTTCCCGCAGTTCTTCCAACCTTCCGCCCTCTTATCTTTTCTCCTTGTCGCCAACGTTCGTCTCGTCTCGACCACGTGAATATCTCACTATCGGGTAAAACGGATTTCAGAGCCAGCACACTAGGCAGCCTACGTCGAGGTCTTGTTATCAAGAGAGGTCAGACCGCGGTATCACAAGGCATCAGCAGTATGCAGCACACCGCAGCCTCGCGAGGCGCGGCGAATGATATCCACTTGTTGGATACAATGGCTCCCAAATCTCCATGATTATGCGTCAGGACACGAACCATGGATGCCACGACGTCAACGTTCACAGCCCCACGTGCCCAACAAAGATTAACCGAGGACACTGCGAACGAGATATATTCTACGAATGGACGTCGGCAACAGCAAACCCCTTGACTCTCCCCAGAACGCTGCCTGGCGTTTTGTACCTTATAGCCCGCAAATTTCACTCTTGTCATGATCTTACATCTATACTGCCATAGATTAGGAGGAGGAACTTGTGTTGTGCTGACCACGCGTCCCTTGGTTTAGAAACTTGGATTTTCATCATGTCGTCGCTCTCTCGCCGCGCCTGCTACAAGTGTGGTGAGCTCGGACACCACGCGGAAGCATGCTCTTCACCGCACCGGCTCTGCTACAACTGCAAACAACCGAATCACGAATCGAACGAATGCCCCCTGCCTCGGACCACAGACTCGAAGCAGTGTTACCACTGTCAGGGCCTGGGGCATGTTCAGGCGGATTGCCCAACTCTTCGCTTGAATGGTGGTGCAGCAACTAATGCTCGCTGCTACAACTGCGGCCAACCCGGTCACTTCATTGTATAGCCACCCTCCCCCGTTGTTCATTTCGTGTCCTGCCCTTTCTAACTTGTCTTAGCGCGGCTGCCCGAACGCCCCTGTTCCTGGAATTGGTCGTGGAGCGCCTGTCGGTCGTGGTGGATTTGGAGGATATGGTGGTGGTCGAGGCGGCTTCGTGGGAGGACCTCGTCCGGCAACGTGTTATAAGTGCGGCGGGCCAAACCATTTCGCGCGCGACTGCCAGGCTCAAGCGATGAAGTGCTACGCTTGTGGTAAGCTTGGCCACATCTCACGCGACTGCACCGCCCCGAACGGTGGACCTCTCCAGACGGCTGGCAAGATCTGCTATGGCTGCAGCGAAAGTGGTCACATCAGCCGTGACTGCCCCAAGAAGGGTAACCCAACCGGCGACATTCAGCCCAACGGCGATCTAAACGCGCAACATATTGCCACCCAACCCGTTGCCGCTGTGGCCCCCGTGGCCCCCGTGGCATAAAAAAACCATGGACTCGAGATCGCAGCTTGTCTGCGAAGAGAGTCAACTTTGCTTTATTCTTTGTTCGGATTCCCCTGTTCACTAAATCATCGCCATTCCAAAACTACGGCGTCCCTGGTTGCTTCACCTGGCATTCACGACTTGGCTCCGGAACGGCGTCTCGGTTTCATCACTTACCACGGCTCGGCTCGTTTCACGGCTGACAAAAAACGAAGGAATGGGAAAAGAATACATATCTTTTCATGTCTCTTTGCATCAAATTCACTTTCGAATGACACGACGGACGACGGATAGCGATACTCCCAGGAAGATGCATTTTCGTGGCTTGATTTTTCCTTGCCATTCTTGGCACGCCCGAGGTTTCCTGCAAACCTCACCTGAGATAACGGATCATGATTGATACGGCATGGTTGAAGGCCTACCTACCACTACCGCCAACTTGATGGCACATTCTCAGGATGTCCAGCTTGGCTCAGATAATCATTGAAGGAGAGTTGGAGTTGTGTTATGGGGTGTGGTCCCCTTGGAGGCTCTTTTCGGAGTCCCCGGGAGGACTCGAGTTGCGACTTTTTAAGAAATGAGCTTGAGCCTTTCATCTTTCCTGCCCCCAGCGCGAGGTACACCAACATTTCTAGTCAGCGGCGCATCATGAAGACCAAAAAAAAAAAAAAAAAACCGAAGAAGGGAATAAAACATTTCTAATGCAAGGGGGGCAAACCTGTGTTAGCTAAGACGTACAGTGATTCGTGTCATATGTGAGCCTCGGGCCTCGCTCGTTCTCATTTTTCTTGTTTTCATGTATGTAGGATTTCCCAGCGCAGTCCGTCTAAGAAATGCCTGTTATTCCGAGCTTCTCGTCCACATTCGAACCAATTTCCCTCTGGTTTGTTTTTATTTCCCCTTTGGCGATATCTACGTTCCGAGTTATCCTTGTTCCTGATGACATGGCCACTAATTCACCACCTCGCCGAACTTGCCTAATAACCCCGAGGCGGAAACCGTTGTTTTCTTGGTCTGGGTTATTGTCGCTCAAGGGTTGGTGGTATTTTGAAGCGGAGAGTCTTTCTCGCTTTGAGACTTTGGAACCCCGGAACGCTGAGGCGAGTGTTGAGTTAACTACCTTCTTGTCCGGGTCGCACTTCATGCTTGGAAGGTATCTGTTACGATGACAAGTGGGGTGGTGGGTGTGGTAAGGTCTGCTGGTGTCGGTAGTGCAGTGACGGCAATACTTGGGTAGGATAGGTAGGTAGGTAGGTACACGGCATCTTTGCGAGGAAGAGATACTACTGAGGCTTCATTGATCGTGGGAAACAACGGTGGTGGGATTCGATTCGAGGCATAGGGTCTTCTTCACTTCGGTTCCGTATGTGGGCAGGATAAGTTCCGATGTTACTGCGTCGTCAGGTAGGATGGAGGGCCGGCAAGCGAGGGAGAGGGGCAGTCGAAGGAGAGGGATAGTCGGGGAAGATCAACCGGCCAAGGAGTGCGTTCGAGTAGGGCGGTTGGATTTAGGAGGAGGTTTCTTTGGTCATAGGAAACGGCGAGGTTCGAGGCATGACGGTCTTCGTTCGGTTCGTATATGGACGAGGTAAGTTCCGCTGTGTCTTGTGAGGGGCAAGAGAGGCCGGTAAAAGGGGGGGGTAAATGACTGAGAAAAACCGTTGGTGGATGTGTTTACATTTGGGACATGCTTTATATGAGAGAGGGAGTACATGTAATGGAGAATAAAAGAAAGTATTAAAGGTAAGCTAAGTAAAAGACGTATGGTACTGGCTCGGTTCCTTGGACCTTTATGTTCTTTTCTCGACTTTTTTTTTCCGGCTCTAGAAACTCTAGTTGTGGTCTGAGGCTCAGACAAATGGGGGAAGGGGGGGAAGGAGGATTTAGAAGCACCGAAGTTGGCTGGCTGTCGAAGATTTGGAAACTGGTGTCACGATCACACATGGTTTCTCGAGAGAGCAACAACAAATTAGTGGGAGCATTGGCGGCTCTCAAGCTCCTCAACAATTGTACGTGTGGACCCTTGACATATGAGAGGTGATAGAGGCTAAAGGACGTGCGTGCTTGTCAAAGAATGAGTTAGGTGACAATCTAAGTTGTCTGTTCCTTGGTGTAAGCCCGGGCCGGGGAGGAGCGGATATGACATTGAGTGAACTAGGCACAAAAAGAACGAAAGCAAAAACTCTGGAATTGCGTTTGAGATATTGCCACTGAACGGGTGGCATTTATATATTTCGAGATCAAACTTCCCGGTCGGTCTGACCGTCCTATTAAACCCTAACAAAAGTAACTGTCATTTGTGTAAACTCAGCTATATAAAACGACCCGCAAAATATAGGATTCGGGTCACCAAATGAAATGCGCAGTTAGCCTTGGGTGAACACTCGGCGAAAGCTAATCTCAAAAATAGAGAATGCTGAAGCGTTCAGATAGAAATGGGAATTTGTCGTTGAAATGGTGTTGCTTTTTTCCTTATTGGAGTTGGAACTCCAGTATAAAAATACCGTAGGTGAAAAAGAGAGAATTTGGGAATTATAAACGTGCATAATATGGGTAAAAGAAAAGGGTTCCTGTTACACAAGAGGAGACAATAGAGTTACGGGTATCGGGTTACATGTCTTCAACGGAAAAGGGGAAGTTTTGGTCATTCTGGAAGGTGGGGCAAAAATTTGTGTTGTTGCCTCCACACGGGATTGAACCGTGGACCTCATCATGCCGCAGAATGGGGATACGAGTGATGCGCTCTACCACTGAGCTATGCAGGCAGTCAGGTGTCATCTGCTAAATGCTGATGCTTTATATTAATTTGCTCAGGAAATCGCTATATGTCTTTAGGTGATAATTTCGGGTTAAGGTTCCATTCCACATCCACCTGGGGAGTTGTTTTAGCAGCAGTTATTCGGGCATTTCAACTTCAAGGTTCTCGTGAAAAATGGATTGAGGTGGGTCCGTCGTTTCGAGGCTCTCTTCTCCCAAGAAGGGCTCAACTTGAAACATATGCAAAAACCTTATCAGACTTTTGCAGTCGCATTCCATGGCGTGGTTTGCAGGTTGGAGGTGTGGTGTGCAAGTTTCGAGTTTCGAGTTTCGAGTTGGGGCTGTGCCGTACTTTCCTCCTCTTCAGAGGGAGAGCTGCAGCACAAAAGCTAAAAATGGAAGCATCGATGACACCACTGCCAGAGAGGGAGGCAGGAGCCACTCGCCAACCTCACCAAGCACACAATTTTTGTCCCCCAACAACCTACTGCCAGACCCAGACTTGTTCAAACAAACACGCAGCCTTCCTGGGAAACCACCGCACGCTGGGTTAGCACAATGCGGGTGAGATGCACGTCTCTGCTCTATTCACCTCGCACATGATGCCGTCGTCTATTTTTTGCACGGTGTGCGTTGGGATTGTGAGCTGATCTCTTGGTTGGTAGTTTGTGGCGGCGACAGCTGAACAGACCTGGACCATGAGCGAACAACAACCAACTTTGACACTGATGGCTGATGGGGGCCAATTGGACAATTCGAACCCAACAGCTTGCAGGCTGCGGCGCAGGCGGTCTTGGCCTGTTGTTGGTGGACTTTTGTTCACCTCGTCGCCGTCCCGCGACTCCCGCCTTATCAACCAGTTGAATCAACGTGCCTATCTTTGCCTCCAGCCAGGCCATTCCGCTGCGAAGACGGTGCAGATCCAGGGCATTGGGGGCACCACGGCAAGCAAGCTCGCGGCAGGGTGGGTGAAGCCCGCGAATGACAGCTGCCCACTCCCTCGTCCTTCCACCGCTCCCCAGCGGCAACGCATCCAGACTCTTCTCTGTCTCGCGCGGATGCGGATGGCCGGGGACCCCAACTCCCCAATCATTGGATGGTGAGCCGGCACTATGCCGCTTCGGGGCGTACACTACACATTGGACGGCATTTTGATAACACCAATTTCTCACAACAGGATGTGCACATGTGCAAATGTTTGTGCCTGCCTGCCTGCCTCTGTCCCTCACGCTGCCCAGGCTCAAATACATCAATGGCGGTCGCCCTCGTCCTCGGAGCCCCGGCTCTGTTGTGTTGTCAAGAAAATCCGCCTGAACCCCCAAGTGTCCTCAGTTCAACACCATAGATATGCATAATTATCACGGAACTTTACTACCGTCAACCATGGCGTACCAGCACGGCCATCTTGGCAGCCATGACACTACCAGTGGTCAAGACTCCAAAGACGCTGCACCATACCAGTATATCACCATGGATGGCGGGTACAGGCCTGCCTACCAGGCGTCCAACCAGACGTCCCAGCCTCAGTCACCTCCTCAGACCCAGTCGCCCCAGCTTCCACTGTCCCCCCAGTCGCCCCAGATGCAGTCCCTTCAATACCAACCCTACCAGGTGCCTCAAGTCCAGATGGCCGAGGTCCAGTTTGCTCCTCCGGTGCCCGAGAAACAGCTTCAGTTCCAAGTCGGACAAACAGCTGTCACGGCCTCGCCTGTGGACTGGGACCCCAAGACTGGCACTACAGACGCGTCCTCGGAAAAGACGCGCATGAGCAGCGAGTCCATGCTCTCCAAGGCCAACTCGTGGACCTACGAGATGATCAGCATGGTCGTGGCCATCGCTGCCGTGGGCGCCATCATCGCTGTCCTCTCCTACTACGACGGGAGGCCCCTGCCGTCATGGCCGTCTTCGGTTACCATCAACGCCGTCGTAGCCATCCTGGCCACCCTCGCCACGGCTAGCATGAGCGTCCCCCTTTCCAGTGGTCTGGGCCAGCTCAAGTGGATTCGCTTCAAGGAAGGCAGAGCACCCCTCTCCGACATGGAGCTCTTCGATGATGCAAGTCGCGGTGCACTGGGTGCCTTGAATCTGCTCGTGCGAGCACGTGGAGGGTACGTGGCCGCCTGTAGTCCATATGACGAGCCAACTCGCTAACTACCCACTCTGCCCCTTTTCAGGATAATCGGGTCATTCGGTGCCGTCATCATGGTCATCGCTCTCCTGCTGAACCCCTTCTCCCAGCAGATCGCCACCTTTCCGGTGCGCACTGTGTACTCAGCAACCGGTGCCACCAACTACAGGTCGGAGCAGTACGGGCCCGCGCTGCTCGGCAACAGCGATGCGGCGCCCTTTGTGCCCATCCTGCCCCTAAAGGCCGCCGTGTATAACGGCATGTTCGCCGAGAATGGCAAGCCGTGGCTCGGTCTGCCCGTCAGCTGCCAGACGGGAAACTGCACCTGGGAGCCCATCGAGACACTGGCGGTCTGCTATTCTTGCATTGATATGTCCGAGTACATGGAGCGTTTCTGCACCAACAGCACCGCCGGCTGCGGCTGGACACTCCCTTCAGGGGCTAGGCTGAACACGAGTGCCGAGGTATTTAGCATGACGTCTCTGTTTCCCGGGTCATCGGCCAAGGCATCTTATTCGACCATCATGAAGCTCATCTTCATGGGGAGTGAGTCGCAATCGGGTCAGCCAGGCGTCCTGCAGCCCTGGGCACGGCAATGCACATTGAGCGCGTGCGTGCAGAGGCTGCAGTCGGAAATGGTCAACGGCAACCTGAACGAGACCGTTGTCGGCCAGACCATCAACGAGACAGTGCCCAGCAGCGAAGCACGCATCAAGGGGGTCATGGAACCCGTCGTCATCACGAGCAACATCACCAATATGAGCTACACTATGCAACCCAAGGCCATGCTTGCCATTCAGTCGTGGTTCACCATGCTGTTCCGCAACGGCACCGCATCCCGCAACCCCAAATTCACCAACCGCACCATGACCGACCTCCCCGGTAGCCCAATCGTCGTTAATTTGACTGTAGGCATTTCGTCTGGCGTAACCTTCTTTGACACAGACATGGTCCAAGCCTTCTACTGGAACCACTACGAGTACCCGCGCGGCATCGACATGCTGATGAGCGACCTCTCCGTCGCCATGACGTCCAGCATCCGCGCCTTTGGCAAGACGGTCAACGGCACATCGCTCACTACCGAGACATACGTCAACGTGCGCTGGGGCTTTGTAGCGATTCCCGTGCTGGCTGTTATCATGGCGGCCGCTTTCTTGGTTATGGCCGTTTACAAGACGTGGACGTCGGGTGCGAGAACCTGGAAGACCAGCGCCCTGGCTATGCTATTCCATGGCTTGGATGAAGATGCGCGCGAAAAGTTTGATGAGCTCGATAGTCTCGCTGCTAAGAAGCGCGAGGCAAGGGGGATCAGGGTCAAATTGGACGCCGCTATGGGTGGCAGAGGAACATTGAAGCTGGATAGAATGTACTAAAACCTCGATGTATGATGTCTCGTTTCTTGTATTATTTTCTTGACTCTGTCAAATACGGATATATTCTTTATATAGGGGTTTAGCAGACGGAATGTGTAATCTAGTACGTACTGATTACTTATCCTCTATTCTGTTTTTCTTTTCGAGGTCCGCCTTCCAATGGGGATTTTACGTTATCCCCACCATACGTCAGACGATAATTGATATACCGTGATTGAGGTGCATGCACTTCCCCAGACGGCCCACGCTGCTGGGCTGGGCTAAGCCGGACGGGGCTGCCCGGCTAATTACCTCGCGCGGACATGGGGTGCCTTCGGAAGAAGAATCATTTTGATTCATCTCCGGGGGCCAGAATTGAGTCTGGGTACCTAGTTTACGCGCAGCAAAGTTGGGGAAGTGAACGATCGGGATGGGCTTCAAGTCCAGCTACTATTACTCCTACTACTGTACAATTTATATCAAGACAAGAAGAAGACTGGAATCGTTTGATCAGCTCGTTTCGAGTAGTAGGTACCTAGTTTCAAGCAATCAATCCTATCACGATCTACTGTTATCACCTCCATATTTACTCGGATTATGATTTATACCCATCTGGCGTACTTGGTCTAATTAGGTCTTGATATATCAAAACGGGGGTTCCAAACATTTTGGTTCAAAAGGCCACTCACTACCTATGTCCTTTCTCCAATACCCTTCTCTTTTCTCTTGTGCGGCGTGCCTGTTGAAGAATCATCCAACTACCGCCGCCCGGCTTGGGCTTGGCAGGCACGGTATGGTTAAAAAGCCGGGACTCAAGAATTGCAGATTAAATGGCTATTATTCACAGGCGCGCTCTAATAAAGCAGTCGTTATTATTACTGGAGAAAGACTGCGGGGTATAGATGGACTGGTGGAGAGCTATGGAAAATAATAAAAGGGATTGATGGGTTGGCCAACTTGAACATACACCTGAGATCCGAGATCTTGGTGGGTTTGATTTTTTAAGTTTGTTAACCCAAGTGGAGGAATATCATGGCACCACGTCTCGTGTCCCTGGCCGTGCTGGCCGCTGTGCTAACCAAGGGACTTGCTCTCGCGCAGACGGCACCGGACTGCACGGCAAGTTCGTTCGCGATACCGAGCTGGCTGGTCCGGGACTTCCAGTCGTCCAAAGCGAGTTCATCCTTTCAGGTTCTTAACCGCGCGACGAATACCACGGCCCAAGTAACGTGTCAGGGCCCAGAGAGCCAGGGATGGAGCAGTTGCTCGGCCAAGAACGGCGGGCTGCTGGCTTCCGTCCAACTGAGTGGCAAGACTGCTCGCGTGCTGCTCAACGAGACGTGGGAGTGCAGTGATGTCAAGCTGTGCGTTGATATCCATCCTCTAATTAGTCTCAACTGATGTTTGTCGTATCGTTCATTTACTGACACGAGTTGAGAGAGCAGCGTCGAGTTCACAGCAGTCGGAAACACCTCGATTCGCCTAACCTGCGCGGCAGACAACACCTGCAAGTCGATTGCTTCCACACCGGCCTTCATCCCAGGCTCCCTTCTTTCTCCCGTCAAAATCACGCCCGCCTATCTCGACGGCCCGGCAGGCCACGGCACCCCAGGCTGCACCGCCGCATCATCCAAAACCCCTGCGTGGGTGCTGGGCAACACGCAGTACAACCACCGCACGATATACAACACCAAGGGCGAGGCCGTAGCCGTCCAGAGCCAGATCTTCCTACAGATAATCAACAACTCAACGGGGCACGTCGCGGCGTGTGTCGGGCCGCTCACCAACGAGACGGTGCCCCAGCCTTTGATCTGCGAAGTGCAGGCGCCTGTGCGCTTGCGGAAAGACAAGTATCGGAGCAAGTCGAGCGTGTACTTCACGCCTCATGATCTTGTTGTTAGCGTCAATGAGACGTGGTATTGCGATGATGTTGATCCCGCTGCACCGTACGTTACTGAACCCCCCCCCCCCCCCCCTTTTTTTTTTTTTTTTTTTTTTGTCCTATCCTTCTTTCTTTTCAGCTGACAAAAATCTTGGGGAGAAAGGGTGAGCATGTCAGCAACCAGCACCACCAAACTGCCCCTGAGCTGCCGCACCTTTAACCGCAGCGAAATCGCCTCGGCACCGGAGGTCGTGACCTTTTGCACGGGGCCCGAGGACAACGAAGTCGACTACAACGACCCGCCCCCGACTTTCCTCTGGACAGGCCAGTTCCTCGGCTCCTCCCCACTCCCTCCTTTTTCTCTGCGGGACCCGGTTCCCTCGTTGGACAGCTGCACCATCTCGTCGGTACTCTCCCAAGCCGCCTGGCGGCTCAGCGACTTTGAAACGCTTTCCTCTCCGGGGCCGGCGGGCAACGGATCGTTCCACTTCGACATGGACTTTGTGACCTCGCAGAGCCCGGACGCGAAGCCGCTCGCCGATTTCCCGGCGACGGTCAACCAGACGGTGAACGTGGTGGTGGCGTCGAATGCGTGGGTCCCGTGTCTGCCGTTTGCGTATGACTACGAGACGGACGCGCCGAGCAACTGCACGTTTCGCTATGACGAGGCGAGCCGGTTCCTCTCACTCGATGCGCAGTGGCGGTGTAGTGATTTGGATAAGGAGCATCCGTAGGTTTCTCTCTCTTCTCTTCCTTTCTTTTTTTAACACTCAGTTGTCATTTGAAGGATGAGCTGCTAATGAATTTGTCAAGGGTGCTGTTTACTTCGGTAGCGAACACGCTTATTCCGGACGTGGTTTGTGCTACGGGGAGTAATTCGACAACAACGCGTTGTGCAACGCCTGCTGGAAAGCCGTGGCTTGCGAGTGTGGGTCCGACGAGTTGGAAACCTTAGATATAGTTATAGTGAACAATTAAGATGAGGTGGAAGGTAAAAGATGTGAATAGTGCATAATGGATGCAATATTATAGACATAAATAAGTGCCGTCGAGGAAACGGCTTGGGATTGACTGTGAGCTTCTCATATCCTTGTATCTTGAAGAACATAACAGATAACAGAGAATGAAACAGTCCAGTTACTCTTTTCCATAGCCCTTTCAAGTTCTTAACCATATCTAGCTCAAATGAAGGAGACATGGTAGCTCGTGATGATGGAACTCACACCATGGGGGAGGAGCTTTAAGAGATAGTAACAAAGGAACATTCTCTTATACCGCATCTATTCATCCAATTTCGCTCAGTACTCAATACAACTTGCGCCCCATTCTACAATGAAAGTTGCGTAGCGGCAAGTGTCTCGGGAAACAATTTATTCCAGAATATAGTCTACCAATTAACTAAAGCTGGCACACCCGTGGCGAACAAAACATCACTTTCCTCCCCAAACTGTCACATACGACCATAGGCACTGGAGAACTCGGGATCCCGTCCGCTCTCCCATAGATAAGCCAGTGACCGCTAGACTAGTAGTTGGGTCTGGTGACGACCAGCGAATCCCTGGTGTTGTATGTTTTTTTAATGTTTTCCCACGCTCATCGTGGATCTATCCGTTTCGATATCGTATGAGGGTTAGGGTTAGTAAAAGGGGTACCCCATACACCGAATATAGACAGCCTGGAAGATACGTTGAGATTGATCCTCTTGCGTTTTTGCTTTCCTATTATTATTTACTTATATTTTGGAATGTTTGGAATGGCGTTGCCTCCCCCCCCCCCCCCAAAAAAAAAAAAAAGTTATGTACCGTCTCAGAGTCGTTCGCGTTTGTCCGGCCGGGCGGGCGAACCACGGACGAACCAGCTGATCACATCTGAGCTTCAGGGGTCATCAAGGTTGGTCCGGCCGACGCTGTCCGTACGCGCCTGTACGCGCCTGTACGCGCCTGGTATTGCGTTCGTCCCTGGGCTGTCAACAATCCGTATAAAAAATACATGCTGCAGCTTTTTGACTTATTGCTATGGGTTGATGTTCTTCTCTGTCTTGTTAAACCTCTTCCTCCCATCCCCCATAATTCTTCAACCTCCATAAGACAAGATGGCAGCTGGCGGCAGTAACAAGAAGCATATTGTCATCCTCGGCGGCTCATACGGTGGCATATCAACAGCCCACTACCTCCTCAAGCATGTCATTCCCCAGCTCCCCGCCGGCACTTACGACGTCGTCCTGGTGAGCGCTTCGTCCGAGGCCATGCTGCGCCAGGCATGTCCTCGCGCCTTGATCTCCGACGAGCTGTTCCCGCCAGCCAAGCTGTTTGTTCCCATTGCCGCGCAGTTCGACGCGTACCCCCACGGACAGTTTCGCTTTGTGCATGGCACGGCCACGGCCCTCGACATTAGCACCCGGAGCGTCACTGTCTCCATCTCAGGAGCCAACAAAGTCGAAGAATCCATCGCCTTACACGCCCTCGTCATCGCCACCGGCGCGTCAACACCATCCCCTCTCCTCGGCCTGAACAATGACGCGGCAGACCTCCGCGCAAGTTGGGCCACCTTCCGCACTGCCCTGTCATCAGCGCGCAGCATCGTCATTAGCGGTGGCGGGCCCTCGGGCGTCGAAGTCGCCGGCGAGCTGGGCGAACACCTCAACGGTCGCGCAGGCGGCGGGTGGTTCTCTTCAACCATCCCCCAACCCAAAGTATCCATCACGCTCGTGACTTCAGCGCCGCAGATCCTGCCTCACCTCCGGCCGGCCATAGCACTGCAGGCCGAGACTCTCCTCGCCAAAGTCGGCGTGACGGTGATCAAAAAGGCCAAAATCACCGACGTGGCGTATGATGCTCCCTCATCATCATTGTCCTCCAAGGCAACAGTCACATTGGACAACGACAAGACCCTCACCGCAGACTTGTACATCCCCTGCGTGGGCACGACCCCCAACACGGGGTTCATCGTCTCCCTGGAAGACAAGACTCGCATGCTTGCCGCCGACGGCCGGGTCAAAACAAACCTCGCCACCCTCCGCGTAGATGGCCTGGAACGGGTCTATGCGATAGGCGATGCAAGCACGTTTGCCCGGCCCGCCGTGCATAGCATCCTTGCCGCAGTGCCAGTGCTCTGCGCCAACATGAAGAGGGATTTGTTTTTGGGAGAGAGTAATGCTGCGGGCAAGCAGGACCTAGGGGCGGAAGACAGAGTATTCAAGGAGGAGAAGAGAGAGATGCAGCTTGTGCCGATTGGGACGAGTAAAGGCGTCGGCGCGATCATGGGGTTCCGGCTGCCGAGCTTCCTGGTGTGGTTGATGAAGGGGCGGGACTATTGGGCTTGGACAACCAAGAATCTGTGGAACGGGAAGCAGTGGGCGAAGGAGTCGTAGGTTATACTTGCGATATGTTGTAATATATGGAGTAGCCCCTTTTCGACCTGGTGAACAAGTGACAACATAGGTACCTACGTAGAGAAGGATCGAGTAGTACACCTGCAACCACTTCCGGAAGGTATCATCAGCACTCCAAGGGTCGGGTGATACAGAACCTCGGCAAGCGGCATTCCACGGTGAAAAAAAGAGCCACAGAACGTGGCATTTTAAACTTTGTGCAGCTCATGCCTCCGCATGATGGATCATCTCATGTGCCGTGACCCCGTCGTCGTCCAATCCCGGATAGGGGGTCTTGGTCATACTCGGCGATCGATCGCTCTCGAGAGGGACATGATGGCTGGGGAATATTACTTTGTTGGCAAAGAGCAATGGGGGAATTTGTTCTTGTGGTAGAACC
Organism: Lasiosphaeriaceae sp. G1095; assembly: GCA_027569635.1. Classification (NCBI taxonomy): domain Eukaryota; kingdom Fungi; phylum Ascomycota; class Sordariomycetes; order Sordariales; family Lasiosphaeriaceae; species Lasiosphaeriaceae sp. G1095. The sequence continues at coordinate 32,274 of JAPDFK010000191.1, read as the reverse complement.
TTTTTCTTTGCATGTGGTTTTGGATAGTTCCTACATCATATCATAGTTAGCTTCAACTCCGAGAGAAAACGCTTGGCTCCCGATCTGTCGTCAAGGCAGACATACCAAAATGAGACGGAACACTATCCAGAAGATCCTGATTCAAATCATTGGCGTCCTGACTCAGTTTGCCCTCGCACGAGAAACCTGCCCAGACTACTCCTCCTTCCCACACGAACGCCATGGCCCCTTTTCCAGCGGCAAGTACGCTCTCTCGTACCAGCGGCCCTCGCCCGCCTGCCGGACCTTCAACTCATCCGCCGTCGAATCCATCATAATCAACATGACCTCCCCTTCCACCAGTGTCATCACCGACCCAGACCTCGCCCGCCTCTTCGAAAACACCTTCCCCAACACCCTCGACACCGCCATCCGATAGCACGGGCGCGCCGCTGACAACCCGGCCGAGGAACTCACCTTCATCATCACCGGCGACATCAACGCCATGTGGCTGCGCGATAGCGCCAACCAGATGGCCTCATACCTCTCCCTCCTCCCCTCCTCTCCAGAAATCGCGAGCCTCTACCGTGGCGTCATCAACCTGCAGGCACGATACCTGCTGATATCGCCCTACTGCAACTCGTTCCAGCCGCCTGTCGAAAGCAGCATCCCGCCGGCGAGCAACTCTGCCGCCGCGTCAGACGCCGTCTTCCCGAGTTACAACGCCTCCCGGGTGTTCGAATGCAAATACGAGCTGGACAGCCTGGCGGCATTCTTACAGATCAGCGCCCAGTATTTCGCCGCCTCAACACACGACACCCACTTCTTCGCTTCGTTTTCCTGGGCCAAAGCCGTCCGCGCCGTCCTGTCCACCGCCAAAGCCATGCTTACGCCAACCTACAACTCGTCCACCGGCGCCGTGCTCGCCAGCCCGTACACCTTTACCCGACAGACCGCGCGCGCAACCGAGACGCTGCCCAACGACGGGCGCGGCAGCCCTGTCGGCGCTGAAACGGGCCTCATCCGCAGCGCGTTCCGCCCGAGCGACGACGCGACGCTGTTCCAGCTTCTCGTGCCGGCCAACATGATGTTTTCGGCGCAGCTGGCGGCCGCGGCGGACATCGCATCGGCCATTGGCAACGCCAAACTGGCGGGCGAGATGCGCACGCTGGCGGCCTCGATTCGTGCGGCCGTGGACCGGTACGGCGTCGTCCATCTCCCTTCTTCACCTTCTGGAGGAAGTGGAGGGGGGACGGAAACGATATACGCCTACGAGGTCGACGGGTTCGGGTCCGCGGCGGTCATGGACGACGCCAACATGCCGTCGCTGCTCTCGGCGCCGATATTCGGCTACCTCGACGCAAGCGACCCTCTGTACCAGCGCACGCGGAAACGCATCTTGAAATCGCAGTTCTCCGGGAAAGGGGGAGGAGGAAACCCGTATTTCATGGCCGGGCCGGTGCTCAGCGCCGTCGGCGGGCCGCATGTTGGGCCTGGGATGGCGTGGCCGATGGCGCTGGTAGTACAGATCATGACGAGCGAGGACGAGGACGAGATTGTGGGTGCGTTGACGCAGATTCTGCGCAGCACGGACGGGCTGGGGCTGATTCACGAGAGCGTGGATGCGTTTGATGCGACTCGGTGGACGAGGCAGTGGTAAGTTTGTGGTTTCAGATACACCAGCCAAGAAAGGACTGACCAGAAAATATTTAGGTTCTCCTGGGCCAACGGCCTGTTTGGGCAGATGATACTCGACTTGCATGCCAGGAAGCCCGACATCTTGAAGCGGAGCTTCCAGTAAAAGATCCGACATGCATTTTTTTTTTTTGCGTAAAGGATCATGAGACATGGGAATCTCCCAGGGAAGTTCAAGGCTGTGTTCCAAGTCTAAATGAAAATCCAGGCTGCCTACATGTATAAAGAAAGGCCTGAGAATAGGCGAGAGAACAGCCCAGCAACGCAACTACCCCAAATCATTGCATTGAACGCCCTTCTATCGTGAAAAGAAGGTTTCTTTTCAACGCTGGGGGTGTATATTTTGTATCTCAAATGAGTCCCTGAATCACAGCCAGACAAAAGGAAAGAAAAGGACACCAACCTCTTCCAGTGACGACAGTAGACATGCCAAAATAACAAAAAGAAATATATTAATATATACACCAGAAAAGAAGGTAATGATGTCAAATGATAAAAAGAAATAGCACAGTGGTATCAAAACAATTTTGTGCCAGTGAAGGAGAACCAAAGAGAAAAAGAAAAAAAAGGAGTCGATCATGGATCTGAAAACGGCCCCGCCTTGCTCACAAAATTCGGCGTCCGGCCCTCGGCCAACGCCTTGAGTGCAGCATTGTCCAGCGGCAGCAATCTCCCGCCAGTACTCTTCCTGCTGCCCTCCTTGGCCATCTCCCTGCGAATGCCATGGTTGACCGCATCGAGCACCGTGTCCACGAGGCGTCTCGGCTTATACCGCGGCTCGGTGCCCTCCTGATAGACGCCCGTCTTCACCAGGATGCTGTACCACTCGTTCTTGCTCTTGGCGTCCATGGCGTTGGTGCCGCGGATGTCCGACTCGGGGGTGTCGCCCACAAAGTATACGGTGGCGGGCGGCTCACTCTCCTGCATGCCGTGCTGGGTCGCGCGCCATTGTTGGAGTAGGCGGGTGGCAAACTCAAACGTCGAGACTTGGGGCTTGCCAAAGGCGTGGGTGCGCAGCTTGCGGCCGCCCGAGGTGTCTTGGAAGACCGTCTCGACGATTTTTCGCAGGGCGCCCATGCCGAGGCGGGCGTGCTCGTGAGCAGAAGACCACAGCACGTCGTTGTGGCTAAAGTAGATGGGCGGGCCCTCGTCAAAGGTCTCGGACCGGGTTTCCAGGCGGCCGCCCTTGCTCTGGGCAATGTCGAGAATGATCTGTAAGTCGCTTGCCCAGTCGCGGCTGTCGGCAAACACGAACACGGCCTGGACCACAATGTCGCTCATCTTGCCGCCGTCGGCGAGCAAGTCACGCGAGTTCTTGTGCTCCGTGGCCGTCAGCTTGCGGAACGGCGCCGTATGAGCGTTGGCCTTGAGGATGTCGCCCGGAGTAATGACGTCGCGGAACCCGTAGCTCTCGGCCACGTCGCGGCACGTCTCGCCCTCGCCGCCGACTACGAGCACCGTCCCGTACCGGTCAGCAAACTCGCGCATTGGCGTGTGACCACAAATGAACTGGCCCGGCGACACCTCGATCTCCAATTGACGCGAGAGATCCAGGCACCGCTCTGTCTCAAACTTGCCGCCACCGTTGGTCAGAAAGATGTATGGACTAGCGATAGACATATTAGCGCCTTAATCCTCGCGCCCAACGGAATCACCAAACTTACACCTTGATGCCAAACTCGTTCTCGCCGTTGAGCACCTTCATCGCCTCGATAGCTTCTGGGATGGGCCGGCCGCCACGGATGAGGACGCCGTCAATGTCAAAGGCAAACGCAAAGTTATCAGCCACATCCGCATCAAGAATAGGCGACACGGGCGCCGTGATGGGTGAGGCAGGGCTTGTCGGCGTGCTGGTGGTGCTGTTGACTGGCGAGTCTGTGTCATCGGAGATATCCGAGTCAATGAATGAGAGCGAAGGCGATGCTGCCGTCACGGTATCTTCCTGGACGCCGAGTTCTTCCAGTTTGCTCCGGGCAACATCAAAGGCCTCGGCAAAGCTGCTGCTGGAGATCTGGCGTGCGTGCATCACCGGCCGCTTTTGCGACATCAAGGAAGACATGGTGGATCAAAGGAGTGTTGTGTTATGTCTGCTGTACGTCCTGAGGTGTAACTAGAACCGACTCGATGCGCACACGTGTATCAAAAGAGTGGTGTGTGTGTGCTGAGCTTACACCGGGGTATCAGAAGCTTTTTGCAGCAGCGAACACATCTGTCTTATACACTTTCCGAGCATTATGTAAAACAGCCACTGCATATAGCGGTAACTAGAGTGGAAACGCCTTTGATGAATCAGATCTCCCCCATCTCAAGGCGGATGTACGACTTTAGGGTCTTGGTGGATTTGGTGGATACCCGAGATGGAGGGGGAGAGAAAGATGGGCAGCTGTAAGAGGCGGTTGCCATGGCGGCAAATCAGGCTTCTGGAGTATCTCCGCATATCCGCCTCTGTCAGCGCTGTCATAATCTGCACTGCTGGCCACCAGTGACACGGATGGCGAAGTTTCAGGGATCTAGCGGGGCCATGTGGAATAAGGCAGAGGCAAAGGGCTGATAGATTAAGGTACGGCTTGAGCGAGTGCCCAAAAGCTAGAATAAGTCGGGCAACGCTGACTCGAAAAATGCACCCGGTTTTCAGCGAGAATCTAATAAGACCTATCCGACGCCAGAGTCGAACTCTAAAGCCCAGGCACCAGACTTGGTAAAGGTCTTAAGATGGAACCGAAGAATCGGGAGCTGGAACGTGGCAGCGTGTGCCCGATGCCCCCGAGGAGGTTATGAACAGTCCCGAGCTGCGGGCCAGGAACCGGATCTGGTCAAGTTGCTGGTGTATCACCTGGGGGAGCGGATATCGGGTGACATGTCCCCATTGACGTGTCGGTGAGAACCGGGAGGCCGACTGACCACCAAAGTGATCCCTTGGGACGCAGTGCCGATCTGATGACGTCAAAGTGAGTCCCCGAGAACGAAGCTTCCCTCGGAGTGGGTCTCGGTAAGGATCGAGCATGGGAAGGGTACAGCAGGCTTCGATGTCAGAAGCAGGGGCCGGCCAACCAAGCCTCTCCAACCCAAGGAAGAGGCGAAGATCTTGGCTTCTGGAGCCGTGACCGAGACAGTCCGCGTCGGCGCCGGCCGTCAGGGGTCCGCATTGGTGCCGCGAAGTTCCACCATAAGACCCGACCAAGCCAGGCGCCGTGTTTGATGTCATATCAAAATGAAATAAGGGTCTTGGGGTTCTCCTCGCATCTGTCGTGACAAAAAACGGCATCGTTATAGCATGTGATTGTTTTCTTGTTGCCTTGGTGATATCGAGCAAGCTCGGTAGGTAATCTGAGCGCGGCTCTTCTCAACTTTGACGATCAACGACAATAGAGGAGGTAGCTGAGCGCAATAGCAAGGTAATTATTCCTGCAATGCTATGATTATGATATGCCCGCCAGCGGACAACGAAAAGAAAACGGACAGATGGGAGTCAGACTCCACTTGCATACGCATGCTATAAGCATCCCATGCGATAGAATGAGGCCAAAGGTAGAAAATGGGATGAAAGGCAGCACTTGTCCAGATACAGAAGTGAGTCCGTTCGGAGAGGCCTGCAATCCCACTTCAGCCTTCACATGGTGAGGCCATTCTCGACTCGTCGTAATTGTACGGCCGTACTCGAGAGCACTTTGTCATCCCAACACAGCGTTTGCGTGTGGCTGAGCTGCCAATACTGCCTAGCCCGTAGCCGACTTCACACGCCCAGAGGTCCATCTCAAGACATGTGCAAAATGGCGGCGGTCTCTACTTCCCATGGAAATCTCTGGTGGAGGCACATATTACCTGTTGAAGGCCATGAACGCGATCTCGCAAAGGCACTCACGGTCAGGATTTTGACCACGACTTACAGGATCCAGTGACTGGAAACGAGTTGGGCAGTGGATACTGGGGATATGTGTCAATGACAAATGACAACCTCCATATGTTGCGTCGGTAAGGCCGTCGCGAGTCCCAGGCTGTTCAGTGAGGGGTGGCCCGAGGTAAAAAGAGATGAGAAGGAAGAACTCGGTCCTCGCCCTGCTCTTCCTTCCCTTCTGTTCAGCCTGGTAGTTTTCTCCTGCCGAAACGAACTTGGCCCCAAGGAGATGTAGCTACCCAGCCGGCATTTTCAACGACAGTCTGGCGCTTGTCCCTGCCAGCTAGTGCCTCCTCGACGCTCCTGTCCCAGAACGTAGGCAAGTCGGCTCGGTCGACGCGCAGCCACCCCTTCCAGTCAGCCGTAACAGCGATGTGGGCAGACGCTGCGGCAGAGGCGGTACCAGCTGGATTCAGGCCGCCTCCTATGACCACCGTACCCCACCACTCACGGGTACGGCTACTGTGCGCTCCGTAGAGCATGTATTCCTGGATGGAGGCGACGCAGTCGGCGATGTGTGCGGGGTTGCCGCGCGGGGGACGTAGGATGTGGACATGGTCGAGATGGGCACGACGAACAGAAGTGGAGCTCGTAGATGATGAGGCCTCGGCCAGAGTGGTTGTGAGGAGCCGCGCTGGGTCGAAGCGGCCCTCAAAATCAATAACAGCGACTGTCTTCTCGTGTGGCGGGGTGATCAAGGTGGCAACCAAGACGTAGAGCAGTTCGCGATAGCGGCCAGTGACAGCGAGCGGGGCAGAATGTGTCGCACGGAAATGGCGGGTAACAAGGTCATCGAGCCCGGGAATTGGGAATTGCTTGAGTCGCGTGGTGGTCGGGGGAAGGGCGGAAACAGTGTCGGAATTGTTGTTGCTGTCGTTTGCATTGTTGTTCAGAAGAGTGGTTGTCGCAAAGCCCGTGCGGAGGGAAGTCAGTATCTGTTAATAGAGTCCAGATTCAGTAACAAGACTTCAACTCTACAACCCCCAGCAAAAATGCGACTCAGCTGAAGCGGCATGCTAGAATATACAGCGGCAATTCGCGGAGGTCCCTGAGAAGAGCTGTATGGCCAAGACATACCTCGTCCAGGCTCGTCTCGTCAATCTCGCTCAGCACGCAAGCACCAGCCGACGCCGCTACACCTCTCTGCATCTTCCTCTCTCCATCCGTATCATCCATCGCCCCGCGCGACCGACAGCGACAGCGACAGCAACGCCCTCACCGCCCAAATGTCGCCCCCCGTCCAGGTATTCCCGGCGAAAGACCTGCCGTTGCACGTGCAGGTCGGCCCGGACGGCAAGCTGCGCAAGACAGAGGATGGGCGGAGGATTGATCTGACCAGAGACTGCGAGCTGCTTGGGTTGGTGCAGTACGATTGCCACGTCTTCCGTCCCGAGATGCGCGACAGCCCCGTAAAGTGCTGGCCCATTCAACGGTGGTTTCGCAAGTGGGTTTTCTCTGTCTCTTAGGGTATCAGGTTGTTTAATTGTCGAGGTACTCGGTTGTGCTAACGTCGAGGTCGGTAGGTGCCAGAGCAAAAAGGGCAATTTTACGGTTGAGACAACCGCCTGGGAAGGTACTGCAGCTGCAGCTGCCGCGTCTGCTACCACCACCACCACCACCGCAGCTTCTAGTCCACACGCAGTTCATTGGGTCCTTGATCCTGAAGACGAGAAAATACCACGGCGGAAATAGTAATAAAGTCACTATAAAAACAAAGCCTCATTGTGCCTCTCTTATTCGTGATACTCTACCCTCTGTCTCCCACCTGGACGTCATTCCGGGTCAAGCACGCCAGTCTGCAGAAACAGCTTCATAGCTCCGTCCAGTCCGCGCCTTTTGGTCCATATTATGCCCCTCGAATCGCAAAGAGAATAGAGCAAGAGTTTCATGCTTTGTTTTAGTCTGCTCTGCTCAATTGCCGATCCTGTCTATCCGATCCGTATGCATACACGACAAGCCGTCTCTCCCTCCTTTCCTCCCCTCCCCTCCCCTCCTGTAGGATGTCTATCACCACCTCCTTATCGCCTGATACTATGTACGTCTGGGTCGGTCGCTCGCCATCCGCCAGCTAGCAATGTCAAACTCCCTCTTTAGGCTGACCTCGCGGCACGCTCGTCCTCGAGCTTCTTGTAGTGGTTGTCGCGCGCCACCGTCCGGGGAACGTGGTAGCCGTACCTAGAAACATGTTAGAATCGGGGTCGTCCAGGCTGGTTCGAGCTCGTAATATTCGGTGGGAAGCGCTCTAGGTGCGTTCGTACCAGAAGGCATTGGCAAAGGCGAATCCGAGACCTGCGCAGAGCCAAGGTTAGCCATTGTTGCAGCAGGCTGCTAGCAACTGCAATTGCCAAGTAAAACAATCCTCCACAAGCTCAGGCAGACTCACCAAGGCCAATTCCCAAGTCGAGGATCAGAGTCCGGCGGAGCATCTAGAGCCAGGTCAGCGTTCCGGCTCTTTCGCGTGTTTGTTTCGGGCGTGTTCGGGTGTCGGCATTTGCTGCTGCTGCCCATTGAGCCCTTGGAAGTGAACATACGCCGGTGATGGGCTGGATCGCTGAGGCGGCCATTTCGAAGGATTTGTTTAGTGACGGCTCGAGTCGAAGTAGAAGTGGAGTGGAGAGGTTCCTTGCGGGCGGTGGGCGAGTTGCTGCGCGGTTTGACGATGTTCAAATTGGAGCTTCCAACCTTGAATGGCCTGATGTGATGTTCTGCGGGCGCTCGGCTCGGGGGAAGCTAGTTGCACGTGACTTTTCTTGGCGAGTTTCCAAATTTCGTTGCCTTAGGTAATCCTGGCCACTCTTGCTTCTATTCTAGCTGCACACGACAAGGAAGAGCTCTTTGATAAGCCCGTTCAGCTTGTTAAAGGCCGTCACAACCAACTTGAGAGCTAATCTGACAAGGGATCTACTCAAAATTTTTACTTTGACGAATCAAATATGCACCTTTCATCAGCAGGCGCTTGAAAATTGAAGCTTTTCACTCAGACCCTCAGAGCTGTCAAACCGCTTCATGTCACTCCTTCCAACCCTTGTTGACCAAAAGACCTGTCAACCGTGAGAAGCATAATTACTGGACATGAGAAACAGCAAAAATATTTGCCCGCGGGCGGAATCGAACCGTCATACTTGGATGTCTCGAGAGTTGATACTCCGAGTCATACTTGGATGTCTCGAGAGTTGATACTCCGAGTCATACTTATATGAGACCAATGCTCTGCCCCTAAGCTACGCAGGCATATACGTTAGGTGATGGATGAAACTGGGAAGCGGAATGAGGGATTATCATCGAGTGGGGTGGGACAGCAAGCACAATGTGCAAATTGCCGCTTAGACTAGGAGTGGGCCACACAATTCATAAATCCCAGTGTTGGATCCACTACACGCCAGTGTATAAGTGCAGTGGTGAAAAACCAGTCAGCTCGCCAAAAGAAGTTTCGAGGTGTGGCTTGATATCTCCAACAGGCTCAGATCTTGAATCTTTGAATTCATATTGTCCAGATTTGATGTCAATAGAAACTAGCCTGGCTGCAGCGCTCACTAACCTATGAGTTAACATCGAATCGCTCAGTTCTAGTTTTCCTGTAGCTTCAGGAACAAGATATTGGGGGGGGGGGGGGGGGGGTGGAGTGAATTGAATAGGTCGGGCCTGTGTTATAGAAGTCAGAAGTCACCAGAGTCAGGTAGATTCTTGGCACCTTCTTCAAATGCTTGTGAAGTGAGTCAAGCATATCCCGACTGAACACTGTGTTTTCTCACTGGCTATTTCTTATTATATGAAACCTGAATAGTTGATAGCCCAGGCCGCCCCTAAAACGTGGCTTGGCAAAGAAAGTGCTAAAGATAGGCATTTTCAGCTTTTCTCCTTGAATATGTCATGTGCAGCTTCATATTCTAGGCATCAAAGATGTAGCAAAGGGTCTGCAGGTTGGTGATCCTGCTTAATTAGCCCCTTTGTCTTACACAAACATACCCAATTGATAATTCAGCAAGGATGGTAAGAATTCATGACTCACCCTCAATTCAATCAAACAACCATACCTGAACGGCCGCAGACTTGCTCCTTAGCATCTTGAAGGCTCGAACCTTGCATATTCAGGAACTGTCGAGGTCAGAGGTGCAGTGCCACCTCGTTGAACAAAAAGCCACTCGCGACTTGAAATTGAATGGATGCCGATTCGTAAAAAACGTGAGACGTTTGCCAGCACTCCGCCACCACCAACTTGGCAGAGACCATTCTGCTGGGCCTCTCGTATGATTCGGCAATTGTCCCAGGTCGTTAGAGCAGGCCAAATGATGAAGTGAGGCGGAGGATTTCAGGCCTTCGGCCACGAAAACGGCCAACATCAGCAGTTGGATTAACCTACCCGCGAGGGCATGTCGGCTGTTGTATGTCTCTCGGCGGCGTAGTCTTCCGGTCAATGACTTGGCCTGATCAGAACATCTCGTAATGATGCACTGGCTTCGGCGAGGGTGATTAAATCAAGCATATTTTCTGGTCCAGGTTGATAAGAAATCAGAACATGATAGTTGCTGCCCGATGGTTGAGCTGGCACCGTGGCATGCAAGTATCAAGGTTAGCTACGCTTGTATTGAGACACCAATCGACTTGAAAGATGATTGAACAGTCGGCCAAGGAGGGGACCAGGTCTGTGGCCTCACTTGGGCCACACCTCAGCGTGTTCATCTCATTTCATGCTGCAGCCTCCACTTATGGCACCCAGAATGAAGGACAGGTATGTACGAGCCTTTCATCCCCCCAACAAAGGATGCGCACATGTGGCGGCCATATTTTTATAACAACTTCTCGGGGGTGAATCGACCCGGCCCATTGAGTTGGGACCGGAGGCTGTCACTTTCTCAATACGCTCCTGTAACCAAGGCTGAAGGCAGCTTTAAAAGCCAGTAAGCTTTGGTTGATAGCTTGTCATTGCTCATGTCAACCTTTAAAAGAGTCAGATTTTAGAGGAGCAATTCTTTTTCTCTCTTCAGAGTCAACGACACCACAGCTCGTGGATGGGTGTGACATTGGGATGGAAGCGGGGAGGACCCAACCACCTGGTCTCCCGCATTGAAGCAATCTCGTAGCCGTTCCGTGAGTGTGGCGCAGGCATTCAGGGACCCAGTAACGACCATACCTATGGGAACCATCATTAGAGTGACAGGGGCCCTGGTGAGATTCGCCCACCAGCTGCCAGAAAAAGGCCAGTGTCGGGCAGTTATTTGATGGGGTTTTCGTCTGCCTTGGACTGAGAGGGATCCGCACATCTAGAACTAACAGCACGCGTACGGACTATACAAGTATTTGTAAATCGCAGTGCAAGGGTAGCTTGTCCATTGACTGACAACGACCATCCTGTGATTGCCATATGCCGTGGGACGACTTGAAGGGTTTTTGCCCCTGAAACTTGAAACCAGCACGGCGGTAATTACCGATAACATTGGAAGGTTTGAGCCATGGCGACGGGACACTGTGGCCGCTAGCCAGTGTCATTTCAGTCAACCTCGGGCCGTCACTAAGATGGGCGGAGGTAAAGTGATCACATTGCAGGTATGTAGGCCTCAGGGGGAGGAGGCTTGGGTGACGGAGCATCACCTCCCAATGTGATCCAAGTGTGATGTGATGATGGGAGGGGTCGAGCAGGACACTCACCTCCAGCTTCCGTTTGTCGTTTTGCTGTAACACCAAGATCTGCTTGCAAGAATAAGGGTCCATATTGATCCCTCAGGACAATCAGCAGATTGCGAACAATTCGCTCACCTGCTCATCATTTGTGACTGAAACGACGTGTACCGGTTGCGGGTGTGAAATATAAGGTTTCCAGGGGCACTCGTGCCAAATTGGGGGCCACAATCGAAAAGCCGGGGAGAAGACGATAGCGGCCGAGCGGTCGGCTGACAGAGATTTGCACCGGCAATTGCTGTATGGAGTTAAAAGCTTCCACTGCGTGTGCTCGCCGTCAGTCAGGTCAATCAAGTCCGAAAAGCAACCTGGCAAGATTGGCAAGATGGAAGGAAGTTCAAGTGTGTGTTGACGACAGACACCCATGTTCTGAAACCGACCTAATGTTAGGTAACGGGTGGGGGGCTTCGAGCAGTGGCAGTATAGCTGCCGATCCAATGTTAGCGCTGGGGTGGATATTACCTGCAGTTTGCTCGGGCTGTTTTGCACTACGACCTCGCAAATAGAAACGCAAACGCAGAACAGATAAACGACAAGACAGCTCAACCGCTCTCGCTTGTCTCAACCCGTGACGTTTACATATTCATCCGGCACCAACGGTAGGTTGTAAGGTAAGCCGCCGTATTTTTGGTGGCGGTTTCCACTCCCAGCTCCACGTGCAGAGACCGACCTGCCTCCTGAACCGAGGGCGCAGTGGCAAGCCGCCGACCTTTTTTGAGAGCGGCCAAACAACCTTCTTCCCTCACCACAGCCCCTGTCGCATACCCCTCGATTACTGTGGTAGCTACCGCCTTCCCCCTGTCCAGCAAGCCCTCCCATTCGTGGAAGCTGGTGACACTTGGTCGCAAACCCCTGTGCCGATCTCAGTTGGGACATGGAAAACAGTGACTCGGGAATTGGTTAATTGAGATTCCAACAATTGCTGGTCTCCCAAGCTCAAACTTGCGCAGAAATGGGACACCATGGGAAGACAAACGCGAGATCAAGCCCACACGCGATGGACGTGCTGGAACTTGCAGAAATTAGGCCGAGTCTTGACGCTTCCCGTCAGGTCTTACTCTGTAACGTGGGTGCACAGCGTGCTAACTTCATCAGTACGTACGTGTATTTCAGGGGGGGCAGGTATTAGTAGAGTATGTTCAACGTGAGTAAGCGAGAACTTGAAGATATCCATCTCTCTTGAACGCGGCACACTCGTCCCGGCCTCCTGCACTCTATTCCAGCAGACTCGGTTAGCAGCAGAGGTACTTAGCCAGAGCAGCCCGTCAAGGCGAGGTTGGGGCACGATATACATCTGCGAAAGCTGTATCAATGAATGGCGGCGGAATGCATAAGTAATCGGGTGGTGACCGTCTGGGCCTGTTCGGGCCCGCCGATGCTGCTGGCTCGGTGCTCAGTCTGGCTGCCTCTGTCCGTGTTAGTACAATGGCACAATGGATATCATCATGTCACAATGATCGATGTACACTCCAATACCTTCCAACCTTCTCGAGTTTAAAGATGAGAGAGTGTCAAACTCCCCACCAATCACTTATATTGAGTTTTGTGAGAGCAGCGACAATTGGACGGCTCCCCACCTGCCAAGGGGTTTTTGGTGGCTTGGTCTTGGCAGGGGGTTGACGCAATGGGGTGCAGGGATCTTCGGTCCCGCAGTGCAGCAGAAGGGGGAAGGGGGCTGAGAGGGGGGAGGAGAACACCCATCTTGAAGGAATCCCAGGCAGACGGTCGCCTGCAATCACATATCCATTCCTTCCTTCTGTCTTAGGGATTAAGCCGTGACGAATGGAGTGTCCAGGGTCTTGTTCTTTCCAGGGTGTCTTCTCTGTGCCGCCGCTGCATGAGATCCCCATACCCGCAACCTAGAACCAGAATGGGCAGGCACGAGGGGCCCAATCATGGAAGCCTTATACCTCCCGCCAAATCCTCCCGTCCCCCATTAATGTCAACCTTTGGTCCTTCTACCGTCTCTCTTTCCAGCCCTCTCTCTTTCCGTGACGCCATCTTGGTTTGCGTCCCTTCTCTTCGTATCCCGACCTCTTCGTTCGTTCGAGGTGGCAGGCAGGCAGTCTTTCTCTTTACTTGACTTCGTTCTGTGCTGCGTCTCTTCACATTCACTTCGACGCTTCTTATCCCTCCATTGGATTGTGCATACGACACTTTTGTTCTTGTCAGCCACGCTGTTCTCTTTAAAACAAGTTTCCGAACGCAAAGCGAAGTGGCGTGCCTTGGCTACACAACCTACGTCCATCGTCCGTCTGAGCCCATTGATACGAGCACACACGCCTTGATCCGACTTGGAAAGCTGAACGACCATATGCTGGGTCGTGCCACAATAGGAGATTGGTCCTACGAAGCCCCCTAACATACCGGACGTGTAACATAACAGTCGCCCGCCCCAGCCAGGCCTTTTTCTTCTTTAGTAGGAGACGCATAACCAAATCGGTCTCTGTCTCTTTTCAGTCTCCAGAGTCGGCAGCTGAAGTGCGCCTCAGCTTGACCACCTCGATCTTGACCGCGTCTCTCGCCAACCATGGTGGCTCTCTGGTTTATACCGCTGCTTGTTGCAGCAGTTATTGTCAGTGGCCAGACCATTGATAGTCTGGATCCTTGTGGAGTAAGTTTCTTTTGTCCCGTGAGCTCGCAAGCACTAGCCTCCCGGTTGTATCCTTCGTGTCTACATCAGATGTCGTCTACCCGGCCAGTCTACACATCATTAGAGCAAGCAACTAACTATTCAACAGCAAGACTGCTACAAACGTGTTGTAGCCAATGCCACAAGCTTGGGGTGCTCGGCGACCGACATCGCATGTCTGTGTCGCAACCAGAACTTCGCCTTTGGCATCCGCGATTGTGCCGATCAGGCCTGTCCGCCTGGCTATGGAGCTACTGTGGCGAACGCAGCGAATGCTCTGTGTGCGAGTGAGTGAAGCTCCGGACTGAGTTTCGGTTCTCGAATGGGTCGAGGAACTTACACGCTAACATTGGACGTGCAGCCGCCACTCTACCTGTTTCCACGGCTCAGCCTACTACCCAACCGCCAACATCACCAGCCCCGGCTGTAACTTCTGCAGCTCCAAGTCCAGCTCCGCCCTCCAGCTCGAGCCCTCAACCCTCGGCGTCAGCTGCGGCGAGCAGCACAGCTCCTAGCCCAAGTACCTCCTCAGCTACATCGACTACATCGGCTGTAAGTTCCGTCCACTAAGCTCGGTGATTCTGTCTCGTGCTGACTGAGCCTACCAGCAATCCACATCGACCACCACTGAGCCAACACGGGCTCCGACAGGGGAAAATTTCGCAGTGATCCCGACGACTTCCACTTCAGCTTCGGCAGCATCCTCAAGCTCGGGCTCCACATCTTCAGACACTTCTGGTATTTCCACGCCAGCCAAGATCGGCATAGGGGCCGGCGCCGTTCTCGCAGTGGCTGCTCTGGTTGTCGTGGGCGTCTGGGTAGTTATGCGCCGCCGGCAGAACAAACGCAGAGGCCCTGGATCGATGCGAAGCCCCATCAAGATCTCGGAGCCCATGCCTGGGGCGGGACGAAGCTACGCCCACGACCACCATTATGATACAGGGCTCAGCGAGTTGGAGATGAAGAGCCGTCCTTACGAGGACATGGTCCCGCGCCAGAAACCGAGACACATGGTGTGAGACGGAGTGGTGATCCCTTTTCATAAGGGAGTCTGGGGGAAGGCAAAACAGGTATAGAAAATATATTAAAAAAAAAGGAAGAGGGAGTGAACATAGCGGATGGGAGATGGGAGATGTCATGAGGTACAGACGGCAGCTTGCGAGACGTGGGCAGGCCCTTCTCATGCCCAAAAGTCTCTTTGGGTTCTGTCCTGTACTACAGACAATATTTTGGTCCATCGCTGTTTTTTCCCCGCCCAATGTACATTCCGAAGATCTTCGTCATTGTACGTCGTGGGAGCAAGACGAGGGTGGCGGTCATTTTGATGATGTTATGAATCATGAGGGTAATTTCAGATAACTGGAGGAAGTGGGGGAAAGGAGGCATTCTTACCTCGATATCTTTTATTTTATTTTATTCGGGACTCAGGGTCAGGAGAGTGAGTCCAGTCTGCAGGGTGTACTATTTTTTAATCGGCGTCTGGACCGGGACATGGCAAGAAAACCAGCCATTCAGGGGCTGCAGATATCGCGCTCTATTTCTTTTTTTTTCTTACAAGGTCATACGTCCCCCCTGTGATACCAACAATAAAAAAGAATCGCAAGTTACACGGGTCCATTCTCTATGCAGCCCTCCTTGATGTGATACTCGTACATGTACATGCTGTGTAAAACTCCACTACCTAGTGTGATAGATGAATAGATAGATAGACACAAAGTGCTTGGTTGGGCAAAGCCAAAGGGCCCCCCGAACCCCCGCGGGGAGTGGTGGTCTGTTTATTTACCACGAGTAGTACTGTCTCTGCGCCGTGATGGGCCTGTTGGGAAGGTGAACCCACACCTTTTGGCGCAACTTCTTGGCCACAAGCTCCTTGTGCTCGCGGATCCGTGTCTTTTCCTCCTTGAGGACGATAGAAATGCCTAAAAGTGTGGGGTTAATATGTCGTGTGTGTGTCATTTTGTGCTACGTAAGAAAATAGGGGGGAGGGGGGAGGTTAGAAACTCACTCGTAGAAGGCTTCATGAGGCGGAATATTCTGCCTCGAGCGCGGTAACTGGGCTCGATACCTCTCCAAGGTCCGCGGTTGACCCACGCCTCGGCCACGTACATCTTGGTCGGGTCGGTGGTCTTCATGTGCTTGCCGTCCTTGGTCACGTACTTGATGGCCTCGGCGTCGCGCAGCACCTCGCCCTTGGCCTTGCCGAGCCCCATCCCCCGCTCCGCAATCGCCAGGTCGCGCGCCTCCTTGAGCTGCACCGTCACCTCGCGCGCCATCTTCTTCTTGCTGAACTTCATCTGCAGGAGCGCGTCGTCCAGGGGCTTGCCCTGGACCTGCCGCGCCAGCATAACGAGCTTCTTGACGCTGGTGGCCAGCCAGGGGGACTTGGACCGCAGCTGGCGCTCGGTGCGGGCGATGCGGAGCTTGCGCGGCTCCGAGCTGAAGGCGTTGGTCCCGTTGTGCACTTGGCGCATCACCATCTTGCGCTCCCAGCGCACGCGACTGCGCGGATCTGGGTCGACGGCGCGGGAGAGGTGCTCTTTGACGAGGGACGCGCCCGCCTTAGTGTATGCTCCGGATTTCTTTTTGGGCTGCGGTTGGCGGCCTTCTTGCATGGCGAGGGCTTGCTGGGCGTTGGCGTCGGACACGGCAGTGCCAGTAGTCTTGGCGTCTTCCTCGAAGATGGATGGGCCTTCGAGGCGGGTGGACAGGCGGTCCATGAGCTTCTTGCGGGCGTCGGTCGTGCCGCTGAGCTGTTGCTGGAGCTTGGTGGGCTCGGCGTCCTTGCTGCCACGGTTCCAGAACCATTGCTGTGACGAGGTCGTGTGTATGCCGCTGCGAGACGACGGGGTGGAGGATGGCGAGGAGACGGAGAGGGAGGCCAATGCCGGGAGGAGGGCGCTGGGTGATGAGGTGGTGGTGGACGAGGACGAGGTTAACGCCGAGGCTGGAAGAGGAGAGAGGGGGGTCAGTGTAATTCAATTGGTTTGGAGATAAAGGGGAGGGGGGACAAACCGCTCTTGAGAAGCCGCCTCGACGGCAGGTTGAGACTCATGGTGGTGGTTTTGATGGTGCTGGCATTGAACACACGCAACACACGTGGAGGTTCTTCGAGGCCTGGACTGAATGCATGCGCGATGTTCGAAGCTCCCAATGCTGGAGAAAAATCTGGGCCGGCAACTTCCGAATGCGCGCTAGCCCGCATTGGGAGCTCTGTCCTAATTGATCTTTTGTCGGACTCCGAGGAAGAGGGAAACTTAAACAACTTCGGGCGCAGTAATTGCGAAATTCTTATTTTATTTTCAAGGCTTACTTCTTTTCATTCTTCTCCTCTCCCCTTTTCTCTTTTTGCCTTTCAATTGTTTTCGTCAATTTCTGGCAAAGTTGTTTTGGTTCAGATTCGCTGGGTTGCTGGGGTTCAGCTTCAGAGGACAACCCACTGTAGCTTTGTCTCGGTGAGGGCAGGTCCCTCCTGCTTGACATTCCAATTCGTCTTGCCATTCATTACGAAGGTCTAGGGAAAGCCCATCAAGCTGAAGTTTTATCTTCTTTCCAGGTTGACTTTGATCAGTTCACAACTGTCATCTCGTCGTTTTCGTTGCTGGTCTGGACTCTTCAGCCCCTTTCCATGGGCAAGGTTCCCAACTCGGCTGAGATACCTACTCTCTGTAGGTTGGTTGCCTACGAATACAGTGCCTTCACCCAAGTATTTCCATGCCGACCATCAGAGGATCTTTTTCGGGCATTTCAATATCGCGGTCGCTGTTTGCTGTTTCGTCGTTACTGTCCCGTCCTCTCTGCTATATCGGTACTTTGCTGTTGTCCGATCCCGTCCTTCAACTGGGGCTGATGGATTACCGACCAACCTCTATTCTAAGCTCTGGCTTTGTGAGAGCAGGAGCTCAGTGACGCTCCGAACCTCCGACTTTCCACACCCAACAACAGCCAACAGCATCCGCCAACTCGCAGGCTCCATCCATACCAGGTATCAGGAAACCGCAACTCCGGCGGCGGAAGGGCAACAGCCTTAGAAGGTGCCCACGAAAGGCCAACGATTGATTGTCAATGGCATCCGCCGCCCAACCTTGTTTCCGTGGGCAAAAGTCGGGTATCTCGCTTGTGGCCGTATCCGACGGCGGGCCCGCTCACCGTCCCAGCCAGCCCTAAGCAAGTTGCAGATGACCAAGCAGCACCTTGAGGCCTTAAGGAAGTGATGGGCCGTCCTGACTCCTGCCTCGTGGGCAACGTCTTTGATTATTCACCAGCTCTCGACGGGATTTATGCCGCTTCTGGCGTTTGTTCCACCGATCACCCATACCATGAAAGACAATTCTGTGGTTGGCAACACGACGGACCGAGGGCATGGGGTTCCCCGAAGGAGCCAAGGAAGCCCCAAATGGTGGCGTCTGTCTGGTCGCTTCGGTGGCTTCCCACCGGCCTACCAAACTCCAGATGATCCATCGGACATCTGCGATGGGCGATGTGGACAATGAACCTATGAAGTAGGTGGTGGCGGGGTCCCGTCCGCGTGGCAGAGGTCGAGTGAGTCGGAGCTCGCGCTTTCATCAACGCCGGCCGCAAAGCCCTACCACTAGGACATTTGCTTGGCGCTCGGCTCGATCCCGCCGGCTTTTTCCCCGACATGAGATGGAAGCATCACGCCCACCTTCTTTGGGACTTAGTTCTCCCTCTAGCGTTTGGCAAATGACAAAAATGTGCCAGAAATCTGGCAGGCAGCCGGGGCGTGACAATCGCGACAAGATCACACGACAAGCATCCGTCCTCGTACCGCAGTCTTCTTTTGTCTTATATATCACCGCGTGCTACTCTGTACTCTCGGCAACGCTCTGCCTGCCTTCGCATCTGAGACAACAAGATAGAAAAAACATGTCCAACACGTGCCATGGGGTTCATGCAGACAAACCTTGAATCCAGATATCTGATCTATCTGATCTGATCTCTCAAAAGATACAATCCAGGCTTTTTTTCTCTTTGCACTCACTCCATATCCTTTTGGACAATCACATCGCGGCTGGCCTTTACTTTGTTCACTCCAACCTGCTGCAACCACACGTCTTTTCTGATCTGACAGCCAGAATGTCATCCAACCCGGGCCAGGCGGTATGCTCGCCCCCTATTCATTATTGATTGTTATCACAAACGCCACCAGGCTAACATGACATCACAGCCGCCTTCGGGCCCGCCCTACCTGCCTGCAATCGCCATGTCCGGCGGCTTGCCAACCCCCATCCCCGACGACCCCATCAGCGCCGTCCTATTGCTCTTGTTCGTTGGAGGTGCGGCATTCCACATGACAACATTCCAGGTCAACCGCGGCCGGGGCCACAAGTTCATCTTCTCGGTCCTGTTCTTTGGCTTCTGCATGGCTCGCATCGCTGCCCTGTCTATGCGAATAGTCTGGGCCAGCCACCCGACCAACTTCAACGTCGCCATTGCCGCAAACATCTTTGTCGCCGCCGGCGTGCTGCTCTTGTTCATCGTCAACCTGCTCTTCACCCAGCGCATCGTCCGTGCCTACCACCCCGGCTTTGGCTGGAACCGCGCCGTCACCCTGTCATTCAGGTTCCTTATCGCCAGTGTCGTCGCTCTACTTGTTATGGTGATAACTGCCACCGTCCATTCTTTCTTCACCCTCGATGCCAGCGCCCGTCAATCGGACCGGAACGTGCAACTCTTTGCTGGCACCTACCTCGCCCTTCTCGCCTTCCTCCCCATCCCGATCCTGACCATCGCCTCGCTTTTCCCCCGCAGCCACCCAATCGAGAAGTTTGGGGATGGCAGCTTCCGCACCAAGATGACCCTGGTTCTCAGCACGGCCACCATACTGACTTTGGGCGCTGGGTTCCGGGTTGGTGTCAACTTTGACCCGCGTCCCATCACTCAGCCCGCCTGGTACCATTCCAAACCGGCCTACTACTGCTTCAACTATGTCATTGAGTTGATCGTCGTGTACGCATACGGCATCACCCGCTTCGATCGCCGATTCCATGTTCCCAACGGCAGCTCTGCCCCGGGCCACTACTCGGCCACCAACAAGAGTCCCAGCGCGCGAGACGAAGAGGTTGTCACGGACCTTGAAACCATACAGGAGCCAGACACACGGAGAAAGAGCATGACTCTTGGGTCTGTGGACAAGGAGGCGGTGGATGAGGCCCACGGGCAGAATGGCACCGAAAAGAACTGATACTATTGAGAGATGGCCTCTTTTCTTTGCTCAGATTTGTAACAGCACATCATTGATACCCTTCCTCTCTCTATTAGCGTTTTAGACTGTATCATCTTTTTTTTTTTTTTTTTCCTTTTTTTTTTTTTCCCGCATTTGTAGTGGTAGTAGTATGTTGGCTGTGAATCCATTCATGGAATTCCAGCAGCTCCATGGTCCAATGATGAGACAAAGAAGCAGTGTCCGGGCACTTGACTTCTTTGTTGCATGTCTTAGATTGCACTGTCCTCGCACAGGTCATTGCACCGGGGCTCACAATGAAGGCAATTGTTCCTCCAACTGTGTCAGCCTACTCGGTATATTTACACAGCCAAATGTTGGATCTCAGTTGGGCTGTTACCTCTTCACATACATCCAGCCATTGCAAGCATGCGGTTCTTGGGAGAAAGATTGTCGGCGTTACTTACCGCCAACGACGTCGAGCCAATTTCTCAACTTGACCGCATGGCAATGGCCTCCTCCTCCTCCATCTCCCAACCTATCATCCCCCCCTTCCCACGCACCCTCAACCCCGTGGACAAGGAATTCATCTTCCTCGCCCACCTTCTCCGCCGAGGATATACCTGCGAGCCCTGCCAGACCGCCATCCTGACCACATTCACCGACCTGTCCGCAGGAAACGCCACCGGCCTACAACTCCACCCTTCCCACGTCCTCTCCCCCTCTTCCTCCTCCGCTCCTTCTTCTTCTTCTGGTGATGATGATGATTACGGTACTATCACAACCCACCTCGTCCGTCTTGTCCAGCTCGAGATGACCATCTGGGCCCTCGCGCACCGCGACGCATTCGACGCCCTTCTCGACGTCTGGGTCGCCATGCTCGACCGCAGCACCGAGCTCGTCGGCCGTGTCGGCCTCGGCCCCGCCAGTAACGAGCTGATTGCAAAGTTGTGGTTCGCCTGCGCGGGAAGGTATACCCTCGCTGACACTGAGCGGGGGCGTCCGTTTGGGCTGACGGGAAGGGGGGGGAGGGGGTCGTTTGCGCGGATGCAGAGGCGGAGGTTGATTGCTGTGGCAACCTCAGAGAATGTCAGTTGTAAGTGTCCTGATCAGGGGTGGTATCGTGAGAACTATCAGGTTGCTGATATTTTTGATAGCGTGTCTGTGCAAGAAGCGGCGCTGGACTATCTCCCGGCTGTGTTGGGCAAGTATACCAGTTCCTGCGTCCAGGAGGCGTATCACGAGTCAGGGATGGCGATGTTGCCGTTCGATGAGGCGCTGGAGACGGACGAGTTTCGGGCCGAGATGGAGCCCCTGTTTGAGATGGTCAGAGAGGATACAGAGTTGACGCTGAAGAAGCTGATGGAGGAGGGAGCTGATGAGTGGATGTCATTGGTGCTAAAGTTGGTCACGCCTCGCGAAGTAAGTCCAGCAGGAGCTTGAACTACCAGGTCAGTGTGAGGCTAACTGGGGGATTTACTGGTGAATTTTGCTCTGCTAGATTGTTCAGGGTAATGATTTTCTTTCCGCTCTGAGCTGGATCTCTAAATAGGCGTATTTGGGTTTTGCTAGGCTAGACTTTGAAGGTAAAGGGACCAAGCGACTAACAATATCTGCTATTTCCATCACACAAGAGCTAGCAAATAATCATCTTGATTTTACAAATATATCAATATTCCAGCATGAATGACTCAATATACACGGGCAGTTTTGATTTAACAATTTTCTTCAACCTCAGTTTCAAGGTCGAAAATTTTATCCCAAGATAAACGGTGTAAATACGGTCATCAAGACCAACTTGCGAGTATAAGATTATAATTTATAGGGTAAAATTATCCTTCTCGCGTACGGTTTCCTTTATATCCAATTTCCCGCTCTCCCCCCTTTGGTGTCTATGTAAACAAACATACTCAAGCCGGGCTGATGCCAAGTTACACCAAGTCAGGGGCAGGTAACGGGATCTTTGCGGCTACCCGACAAACATGAGAGCACAAGTACCATGCCTACAACTCTTTGATTGGACTTTCAATCCCTATATGGTTACAGCCAGTGCTTTCCCCCCCCCCCCCCCCTCTTAATAGTGACTCGAAAGTGAGTAGTACGTGATGGCAGCCACGTCAATGTGTGCCATGTTTCTATCTCACCTCTACGTGCATGCATGCACCCTCGACAGCGAGAGATAGAATTAAAACTTTTTCATTTGCTCTTTTTGCACTGCCTCTCGAACTGCTCTACTGTGTGTGAATATTTTTTTTCTTTTCTCTGCATTGCCCCTCGAAGCGTCCGTTGTGCCCAATTTTTTTCGAATAGGAACACCACGATATTCCTCACTTTGAACACGAGAATAATATTCCTGCGTGAAAAGACAAAAGTCCCACGAAATCAAATCGTAAGCTCAATATTCGGATGTCTCTGTCCAGCTCTCTCTCTATCTCTCCCTCTCTCTTCCTTGCTTCGTTTTCGTCTCGCTAGCGTTTTCATCACCTTGCAGAATCCCAAGCAATCCACCAACCCTCCAAGAATACATTCTCATTTTCAACCAGACCACTCACTTCTCTACATCATGGGCAATACCGTAATCACCAACACCTCCAGAGCCCTTCCCGTCAACCTCGTCCAGCCCGTAGTACCGCTCCAAAGCAGCGACTTATCACCCAACACAGGCGGCAACGGCTCAATCTGGGCTGCGGAATTTGCTTCCGGCACCGGGGGCAAGATGGCGGCTGCCATCGACGTGGGCCTAGTTCTCTTGCTGGGCATTTTTCTCGGCGTGATCATATGGCAGTGGAAAAGGGGCAGAGAGCGACGCCGGCGCCAGGGGATCATCATCCCGGCGGCCAACCACAGTCCGACAATGACGACGACCTCTACGAATGACCATGGGTCTGGGATGGGCTCACCGCCGGGGACTGCTACTGATACTGCTGCTGCTACTGGAGGCAGGGCCGTCGTTGGTGGTGGCAGTAGCGAGAAGAAATGACGAGAGGAGTATAGACCAGAGAGGAGGAGCAGGGGGAAGAACTCCCAGCGCTAGCTAGTACGGGACCTCTGGGCATCAGGATAGCAGAGCTCATGATATACGTATTCGTCATTGATTTCAAAAAACGGAAGAAAAAAAAAGGAAAAAAAAGAACTATAGACCATAATTTTCTTGATCAAAACGACAAAAAGACAGAGAAAACAAGAACCATAGACAGTGAAGATCTCACCGCCACCATTTTTTTGATATTACCATCATTTCCATAATCACAGCAGAGTCCAACTACTGATGTGGTTATGGAAGTGATATAGAGAATTGAAATTAGAACAATAATTTTACATCATGCTGACATCCACAAGACTAATAAATTACTCTTTATTCATAGAGACTGCCAATTAATAATGAATGTGAACTAGATATCGATAAACCCAATACCATTAAGGGCATCCTTCTTCAAATTCTTCAACTCTAAAAACAAAACCACCCGTTACCAAGGAAACTAGGAACTTCCTCTAAGAACAGGGCTTGTTCCCTTTCTTGACGTCGACGAGACGCCGGTACTGAGGGAACAGAAGACACTTGTTCTGTAAGGTGCCGAAAGCTAAGGTATTACCTTGCTTCATGGCGTATACCGGCACGAGTAAGATGTAATCAAAATAGGTCACGGGTATGAAGAACCGGGAAAACTACTGGTAATAATCTTGGGAGCGGCCAAAATAAGCTTCCCTAAACCTTTAAGGGACAATGATTTACATAAAGAGTGGCAGGTGTTGGATGCAATTCATGTCTTCTGACGAAGAGGCATAGGGATGGGCAGAACTATATCATAAGTGTTCGGGCTGATCACGCAAGGACATAACATATACAACACACACAGTAAGCAGACACATCACTGGAGAAGGTCACTGGAGAACGTTGGCAATTATTTCGGTTTTTGGTTTCATCGGGGTGCAATAAGTACCCATCTGCGGCTGTGTGCCAAGATGATGCATTTTCCCAGCTCCCCATCGTTCATTCCTTGCCCTTGCCATGAAAGAGACCAAAAGCGAGACAAGCATTCCGAAGTACGCCCCCACCATGGAATCCGTCGAAAGTGCACTAACGCACACGCCGTCTCTTAGCTCCCCATGCAGCGATGCAAACCTCCCACACTCGTCCCCGGCCAAGTCATAACAGCATTTATGCCCTGGACATAACACCCCACGCGCGGATGATGTTGTCGGTATAACCGGCAAACAGCGTCTGGCCATCGGCGGACCACGCCAAGCTGACGCACTCGGGCTCACGGCTCTTCTTGCCAATGTTCTGGAACTCGGGCTTGAGCTCATCGACCTTGCTCTTCTTCTCGAGATCGAAGATGATGATGCTGCTGGCAGTAGCAGCGCACAGCCAGTAACGGTTGGGAGAGAACACCAGGGCGTGGATCTCGTCGTTGGCGTTGAGCGAGTACAGGTGCTTGCTCTCGTTAAGATCCCAGAGCATCGTGGTACCGTCCTTGCCACCGGAAGCGCAGAGAGATCCATCGGGGGAGATGGTGACGGTGTTGATGTAGCCGGTGTGTCCGATGTGGTCAGTCTGCAGCTTGCAGCTCGAGAGCTCCCAAACCTGTTGATGCGTGCGTGGTCAGCGGCTGGGTTCAGAACATAACATGGCAGGCAAAAAGTGGGAGAATTCCGAAAGGTAATCAGTGCTTGTGTGTTGGTCTCATGGTCGGTAGATGGCCGACTCTGAAGTAGCAAATACTTTGTAAAAAAAAGTGCTAGCATCATGGTGTGCTCGGGTGTGCTCGGGGTGGGGGGAGCAAGCAAATCTTGCGTCATGGTTTTGGCGACATACCTTGACGAGCTTGTCCCAGCCGGAGGAGACAATCACGGGGTTCTGGGGGTTGGGCGAGAATCGCACGCACGAGACCCACTCGGTGTGGCCCTTCTCGCTGATGGTGAACTTGCAGTCACCGAGGGTGTTCCACAGCTTGATGGTCCGGTCACGGGAGCCGGAGACGATTTGACGGTTGTCGGCGGAGAAGCTGACGGAGAGGACATCGTTGGTATGGCCGACGAACCGGCGGGTGGTGGTGCCAGTGGACAGCTCCCACAGACGGAGGGTCTTGTCCCACGAGGCGGAGAGGGCATAGGCGCCGTCGGAGGAGATCACCTGGGGGGGGGAGGGTTGCGTGTCAGCAAAAACCTGGTCGGTCTCCCACAAAGCAATCAAGGCCAGAGTTCGCCCGCAGACGTACGCAGTCGGAGACGATGTGAGAGTGGCCGTGGAGCGACCGCTTGGGGTATCCGTACTGGGTCTCATCGCGGGTGAGGTTCCAGATGATCAGGGTCTTGTCTCGGCTGCCGGAGAGGAGCATGTTGGGGCTGTGAGGACTGGTCAGCGCATGGCCGTAGCGAGGCAATTGTTGCTTGCGGCAGCGGCCTCTACGTACTTCTCCATCGACGTGGCCAAGCTGGTGACCCAGCCGTTCTGCAGAAATTGCCATCAGTTCCCTCTGTTCGGTCTCTGTTCAGGATTCGCGCGCTTGAAGTTTCTTAGAAGCGCGGCTTCCATTGGGAACGGCGATGGAAGCTTCGTGTTCGAGCAGCGGAAGGACTTACGTGGCCCTCAAGCGTGCCCTTGAGAATGAGTTGCTCAGCCATCTTGGAGTCCTGTCTGTTCAGAGGATGGAAGGAGGAATGGTGAGCTTTCTCGGTGCCTCTTTAGGTCGGTGGGAATTCGTCGAGGCACAATGCGGAGCTCTAAGAAATCCGAAATTTTTGTGCGGCAGAAAATAGGGTCGGGATGGGAACTGTTGACCGTGGGGTCGCAGCCAATGGGGGCACGCCATTGATCCACACCTGCCGGTCCGCCAAGCTGTTTACCAGCTGACATGCTCAAAGTTGGGCGCGGAAATTGAGACGCAGCTTTCACGTCGCGCGGCTCCACTCCGCAGTTCCCTGAACTCAGTGAACTGTCCAAAGCTTACGTTATGATTCAAACTTGATATTGACTGCGGTGGAGCAAACCAAGCAAATATGGGCCCGAGGGTGGAATCTACCTAGGGAGACTAACATCATACCTCGGGCATGATCATTGATATGCGAGCAACTGGTGAACTCTGCTTTTGGAATCTGTTCTCGTGGACGAGTTTCACCACAAGAGTCTACCATCTTCTTTGTCCTTGGTTGTAATCTCACTTCATATCTTTGGTTTAGAGCTCCTAACCAGTATCCCTCGCGTTATCCGCAAGACAAGACCGAGGACCATGCAAGGCATTTAACCCGGCTATCATGGACACATCAGTTTAGTGTAAAAGAGCTCTTGATTGCCCGTATAGTGTCATCTATGGCTGCTACAAAAAGGGTATCTCTCTCATGCCATGTGAATAAAAACTCGCTGCCCCTGTGATGCGCCGTCAAAACAACCTGTAGTCACCACCTCCCTTGTCCCATCGCACAGCAGCACCGCGCGGCCAAAAACAGCAAGTTGCTCCCGTTTCCATCAGGCCTTCCCTGCAGCGCTTTGCGCCTGAACGGCGGCGGCGGCAGTGGCAGCCTTTCTAGAGCCCGTCCGCGGCGTCTCCTTCCGGTAGTATCTCTTTTCCGC
Organism: Lasiosphaeriaceae sp. G1095; assembly: GCA_027569635.1. Classification (NCBI taxonomy): domain Eukaryota; kingdom Fungi; phylum Ascomycota; class Sordariomycetes; order Sordariales; family Lasiosphaeriaceae; species Lasiosphaeriaceae sp. G1095. Next base: position 5,645 of record JAPDFK010000191.1, on the reverse strand, counting down.
GTTGACAATCATGCTGTGGTCCGCAATCTCAAACCGTCCCTTCTCGCCATGCATGGCCCCCGCTGACACCTCCTTGCCCTTCGCTTTGGTGTCGTCCTCGATCAATTCCCGCATGGCCGCCTCCCACAGGTCGTAGCGCTCGCGGCGCGCCGGCTCCCGCTGCGCCGACGACCACACCTCCTTTTGCTTGGCAATCTTGCTGGCCCGCATCAGCCGCCGCAGTGCAAACTCGCCCGCCTTGGCCTCCTTCGCAGCAGCTTCCCGCATCTTCTTAGGGTCACCGTGAGGAATCTCATCTGGCGCAAGTGGCCTCTGGCCTTTCGGTTGCGATTCGGGCCCATTGATGGACCGTGATGGCACCTCGGGGCGGAAGGCGCCCCAGTCGTCTGTCACGGATTCGGCCTCAACGCTCTCGGGCGTGTATTTGTATGTGTGTATGCTCGGAAAGGAGGGGAACGAGCTGGGTATGTATTGTTTGGCAGCCTTGTCGGGCGCACCGTCGAGCTCTTCGCTGAGGATAGGGAGATCCCCGTTGATTGGGTCGTTGATGGGCAAAGCCTCATATTTTGGTATTCGCTTCGACTTCGGCACAGGCGGCTTCTTATGCGGCTTGAGCATTGACGTAGTCAAGTTGAATCGCTTCAGGCTTTCCTCGAAGTCTCGAGGGAGGGGGTGGGACCGGCGGGCGGCATTAGCAAACATCTTCACATCCTTGACCAGGGATGCAAGATCTGTAGAATGCGGAGTCAGCGCGGTTCATGGCAGTCAAGTCAGCAGAGAATAAACAAGGGGCGCGTACATGTTTCTGCCAAGAACGTGAAGCTCTCCATGGCCTCGGGCGCGGCGCTGTCAAAGCCAACCTGTTGGAGGGCCAGCGCGATGCTCCGCCTGAGGCCCGACTTTGCCAGCTCCTCGGCGGTCACCAGCGCCGAAGCATGCGGCGATTCGGCGAGGGTCCCTATCGTGAGTATCGGGTTTGGTGGAGGCTCCATGCGCTGTCGCTTGGCCGCTGGCTGAGGTTGTTCTGCCTCAGCAGATCGCTTTCTCGATTCGGGGGGCATGGTCGTCTCGGGTGTCGCCTCCACGCGCGCCGGCGACATGGGCACGGTGCACTGCGGCAGAAGGCTGGAGCAGATGGTAGTTTATCGAGGATGCGTAGCGATAGAAGCGTTTGCGGGCGGATGGATGAAGTGGGCGTTACTGCATTGGGCGGGTGGTGGTGGTCAGGTTGGTGGGAATGCAGCGTGTCGACGTTCCGAGCTCAAAGTCGTAGAGGCGTGATCGAGCACAGGTGGCCACTGAGGTGGTGACAGCTAAAACTTAGCGTGCCCCTGTCAGAAGAGCCTCAAACTCCAAACCCCCCACCCGATTGGACCCGCCTCTCGAAGAGTGTCGCGGGAACCAACCACCAGCTTTTCATTTTCTTTTGGCCAGAGGTGACAATAAGCAATTCATGTCTTCGTCAATGACTCGAAAGTTTTTCCCCCCCGAGTAAATCTTGATTTCTTGCGACCCTCCAGTCATGAACTGTGTACCGGTACTCTGCAAGTGAATGCCCTTCAATTTTATTACCTACCTATTTTGACAGCACAATGTGGGGACGTGACAGACACTGTGGCTGCTAGGGACTAGACCCGCCTTGCAGAAATGCGGTCAACATCGAATTGATGTGCTCCAGCCGCGGCTGATGCAAGAGGCACTCGTACTGTTCATACAATCCATATCTCCCATCCTAACAAGTCTCCCCAAGTCATCAACCCAAGGACTAAAGTGGAGCCCTGAGCACCTCGAACCCTCGTCTCCTCGAAATGCACGATCTCCAGATCCTCCAAGACGGGGGCTACAAAGGTGCAGGGCTTGTTAAGTTGAAGTTAACATGCCCCCTGGCTGGCTTTCCCCTCGAGATCCTCGAGCTGGGCGACACCCTCGAGCAGCTTGACCTCTCAGGTACCGGACTCTCGTCTCTGCCTGCCAACATTGGCTCTGCCCTGCCCCAACTCAAGATTGCTTTCTTCTCCAACTGCAAGTTCACCGTCTTCCCCAAGGAGCTGGCAGCATGTCCCTCCCTCGAGATGGTCGCCTTTCGCAGCAACGGCATGGAGGAGATGCCTGAAGACGCCCTCCCGCCCCGCCTCCGCTGGCTCATCCTCACCGATAACCGCGTCACGGCTCTCCCCGCCAGCATTGGCCGCTGTATCCGCCTTCAAAAGTGCATGCTCGCTGGAAACCGGCTGCGGGACCTCCCGGCCGAGATGGCTCAGTGCACGAAGCTGGGCTTGCTGCGTCTAAGCGCAAACCGGCTCGAGAGTCTGCCGTCATGGTTATTTACGCTCCCAGAGCTTGCCTTTCTCTCATTTGCCAGTAACCCGTGCGTGTCCTCCCTGGTCATGAACGGCACCCGCCCCAAGATGGCGTTGGGCCTGGCCGATATCGCCTGGGCCGATCTGGAAGTCCAGCACACGCTCGGCCAAGGCGCATCGGGAGTGATTTCACAGGGGCTATGGAAACAGTCACCAGACTACGCCGAAGAAGTCGCTATTAAAGTCTTCCACGGGTCTCTGACTAGCGACGGCACCCCCGCGGACGAGATGGCCGCGTGTCTTGCGGCTGGCGCGCACGAGGGCCTGATCACTGTTTTGGGACGTATCCACGGACACCCAGAGGAAGAGGAAGGGATCGTGATGTACCTGATCCCGCCGTACTACAAGGTGCTGGGGCAGCCGCCATCGCTGGACTCTTGCACGCGCGACTGCTTCCCCGGCGATGCGTCCATGAGTGCCGCTGAAGCCCTGGCCATGTTGACAGGCATTGCGGGTGCCGCGGCACATCTACATGCGCGAGGTATTGCTCATGGTGATTTATATGCGCACAACATCCTGGCTAGTGCCGATGATGCACATGCCATGCTGGGCGACTTTGGAGCTGCGACAATCTACAAAGGACGAGAGCATGGGATGGAGAAGCTTGAGGTATTGGCATTTGCCCACCTGGTGGAGGATATGCTGAGCTTGGTCAAGGTTGACAACGAGGTCGAGGGTGCTGCGGAACTGAGGCAAACCCTGCAGGATCTACATGTGCGATGTGCAGTTGCAAGCGTTGAAGCACGTCCGACGTTTGACGAGGTATTGGAGGAGTTGGAGGGCATGGTTGGCTGGAGGGGCATGATGCGGATTCCGACCATTCCGCCGAACTGAAGATGGCTTGCTTTTCCCGGTGAACCAAGACGTATGAGTCAGGCGCGGATGGGCGCTTCTGCTTGAAGTGTTACTCTCGTCCGACTCGAGGGCGCGAGGATACGAGGCACCTAGGGACGGACGACAATCTCTCCGGTGGGCAGCTACAAACATACAGACAGCATCGGTTCAAGGTCCCACGAACAGTGAGCACAAGGGTCTGCCGCACGAAACGGTAAAGGCTGTCTCGGTGGTTCCGAGACAGACGGCGCGGAGAAATTTATTTCTACTAGAACACTCACACACACAAATCGGAATGGGCAGAGCAAGATAGAGAGACACGGCGATAGAGTAGACTGCATGCTTGAGCGCAGATCGATAGACAAGTAAAAGTAGATTTAGAGTCACTGGCAGTATATCTCGGGCAGTTGCAGGCGCTGAGCACCGGGCATCGATCGGTCGAGCGCTTCTACATAGTACGATCGCTCAGCTTGTCGTTGTCCAACATCACCAACAACAAGATTCTGCAGGCCAACAGTTCTCCGGCCGACTGACGGACAGAACGGGGCCAAGACCAACTTCTGGGTACGACAACTCTGAAATATACCATACCTGATAATAAGACGATTGGTGGCACGATAGGCAGCGCGCCGTCAAATTTGGCACGGAATCAAACAGGGGTCATGTATTCCACATGCATTCGCTACAGAGGCTCACATTATCATGGATGCCAAACCCACCCCGGCTCAGGTGAATATTCGAGTAGATAATTAAGTATTTCCGTGGAGGCTCACGCACTCCAAACACCGTATAATGCCATCGTGGGATCCTGCCGGTCCAATGGCACTCTAGTAAATTATGCATGAAATGTTGACCGTTGGATTGCAACCTGGTGGCGTCTACCTTACTCCTCCACTCATCGTATTTCAATCATTGTAGAGTCGCATCCAAGTCAAGCCCCCTAAAGCCCCCCTGACAGCCACCATAATATTTTGTCCCCGAAAAGAGGAGGGGATCCTGGAATTGTTCTTCGTTATGGAAGAAAACAGCCTGCCAGGATTTTGTTTGTGGCTTCCTCTCACTGCTTAGACGGGAGTTTCTTCTTGTTTTCTATTCTATGACCGAGCGTGCTCAAATTCGTAACCGCCTTACCTACCAGTGAGACAGGTTCTTGATCCAATGGACAGTACCGCACACATTACGACCCTGCCTGACTATCATGTGAGCTGTCACGGACGTTTTTATTTATTTATGAATATTCTTTTCTTTTCTCCTTTCTGGCGGAGACGGCAAATGCCGAACATTTTGTTTTCTCCCTCTCTTTCTTTATCCCATTGGCTGTTGGTAGTACATACCAATCACCGATGATCCACGGATCCCTTTCCCAACCACCTGTCAAAGCGGCGGTGGGGTGACAACACCCACCCATGGATGGCCGACCGCTGGGTGGCTCACTGCTTGCTGTCTTGTGTGATATGTTGGTTTCTTGAATTCTGTGCCAATCTGTGCCAAGCGAAGCCAGCCCGCCAACAACTCTCACTCCCTTTGGTTCCGAGTCTCTCTCATGGCTTTACGGAGAGATATTTACTTACCCACCGGGCTAGTATAGTAATCGGACAATGTTCGTCCGTCCGGCGGTCTCTACACTAGTCGTACTGCACATACTTTAGTATGCATGCCTTAGCACCAGGTGCCCAGATGGATGTGATGTGTGCCGCAGAAGTGCTGTACAAACTCTGTCTCCCTCGTCTCTCCCATTGGACCTCCAAGTCTTGCAGTCAGTCGCCCGAGGTTCAAGATGTGCGGGCTGCATGTTTGGGTGGGCGCTAACCGGCTGAATTCTTTGGGGCCACACACAGCGCAGCAGCTTTAGGCGGGCGGGGATGGGGGGGCCAAATACCACGCAGCGCACAATGTTTTCAGAACAGAAAAGAAAAGAAAAGAAAAAGGTCAATTTTTTTTTGTTTTGCTTGTATTACTGTTGACAGTGTCTTGACAGAGACCGGAGATGTGGATGAGGGAATTGACGCGATGTTCCCATCCCCCACACTTAAAAATCAAGAAGCGCAAAGTGTTGCGTTTTCGCTGTCAGACTGGCATCAGTTAAAATGAGGAACTCTCATCCATGATTGCAGCTCTTCCTTCGGCCTCTTTGGCGGATGGCGCGTGAGACAGACCTCACTCAGGAGTCAACTCCGGCCAGCTATGGTTGGCTCGTCAGTGGCTTTTTTTCAGGGGGGTGTCCGCGGCGATCCATCCATCCATCCACTTTACCAGCCCGCGGACAGGCTCGAGGGCTGGGGGGGGGGGGGGGGGGGGGGGGGCGGGGGCCCGGGGGGGTGGGGGGGGGGGGGGTGTGGGGAGGGGGGGGTGGGGGGGGGGGTGGGAGGGGGTGTGCGGTGGGGGGGGGGGGGGGGGGGGGGGGGGGGGGGGAGGGGGGGGGGGGGGGGGGGGGGGGGGGGGGGGGGGGGG